>PVLA01018253.1:0-15017 GCA_004027455.1 Hydrochoerus hydrochaeris | reverse complement strand
TTCATGTCGTTAACATCATTGATGTTTATTTCTAAGTCAACAATTAAGGTAATTTTTCAATACTGTGGAAGAACTTTAGAATAGATAAAATTTTAATATCAAGTTATTAAGGCAATATATCACTATTTTTGATGTTATTACATAATAATTGAACCATACACAATTTCAAACTTAATTTGATAAAAATTGAACTTCTTTATATATCAACAAGATAAATTTTATTACATAAAAACTGTCAAAGATAAGCATATATTTAAACTTATTAAAATTCATATAAAGTCATATAAACTCTAATAAGACACATTTTAACTTCAATCTATTCTTTTTTTTACATATCACAAAAAAATAAGATCAATTTCTATGGTACATAGGAAACTAAAGAAAATCTGTTAGTCTAAAAAATTTGGAAATATTGTTAGGGAAGAAAATGAGTAATATAATTTTTCAAACTTTGAGCCCTATGTCATAAAGTGTTATTATAAAATACTATTATACTTTTTCAAACTAAATGTCTTAATGATATAAATTGTCTATAGAACATTAGTAATAGTCCTGATAAATCAGAATAAACAACATCAGAATTCATAAATTATTATATGACACTATGACATAGGAAATGTGACATTAATATCACTCACAGAATGATGAAATAAACATCCCCTGACATTAAGGAGACATCAGACACAGTTATTCTCTAATGATGTATGATCAAGACCAAAACAAAACCACTATGTAATCATATTTGTCTACACCAAAACATTTACACTTCCCAAGCCACAAATCATGTATGTATGATTTTTTTGTATGTACGATTTTTTAAAAGTCCCTTCAAGATATAAGTAACAGAAACACAAAGAAGGATAACTTGTTCATTATGTCATCAGGATCTGAATTATGTCTGAAGAAAAGTAGTTACTTGGTAAATATTATTCAATAACAATCAAAATTGTACATACTAGATTCTAACCACAGTGATAATTAAAAATCACAACCAAAAATATTTGGAAATTACAATAAAGCTCTATTTAATAGGCAAAGAAACAGTCATAATGAAATGTATGAAACAGAACTGGGAAAAATGCTTCATCCTGAAACTTGTGGGAGACAGATGATATTAAATAAGAATTTTCAAGTTTTTCATGATATAAGTATTTGACTTTTAAAAGTCAAGAAGAAATGCAAGCTTCAGAAAGAGGAAAAATGAGACATGTAAACCAAGAATTTAACTATTATTATATCTTTCAAGAAGTTTGAAAGTTATTCTATTTTATATGGGTTTTTTCATTAAATCTTCTAAAAGATTATAATTTCTATAATTTAGTACACAACATTCTAAATTTTTACTACTTGCATTTATTTCAATGGGGATGTTCTTAGGTATTCCGGGGATATTATCTAATCTAAAATATAGACTACTTTATTTCTTCCTTTCCAATTTTTATGCCTCTTGTATTTGTCTAACTGCACTGATAAAACATCCTACTGCTTAAAGTAGTGCTTGCCTTCTTCCTGACTTTAGTGACAATGCCTCCAATGTTTTCTCATTAAATAAGATCTTGGATTCTAGATGTGAGAGAAAAAGAGGAGAGAAGGGAGTAGGCAGTGGAAGAAAGAAGAAGGAAATGAAAGAAGAAAGGGGAAAGAGAGATGGACTGATTCATTTGATTCGTATTTTATAATTTTCTTTGGTTAGGTGTTTAATGTTTAAATACATATTTTATTATGAATTTACTGAACTATGATGAAGGAAACATACCCATTAAATTACCTCCCAAGTCAAAAATTAAAATAAAAAGACAATCCCAGAAAAACAAAACAAGCCATTCACATCCTTTCTGGGTCAATAGGCTCACCCTCTTCTCCAAAGTTAACTACTACCCTGATTTCCACTACAGACTACTTTAATGTGCTTCCCGTTGTTATATAAGTAGAATTACACATTACATATTATTTCCTATCTTGCCTCTATTTATATTTTATTTGTTGAAATTCACTCAATTTCAGTAATGAAACCATATTCCATTTTTTTTGATGCCACAATTAATATATTCACTTTGCGATTAATATAATAATGTTGCCATGAACAAAGTTACATATTCTTTGGTGAATAGGTACATGAATTTCTATCAGGCATATACTGGACCACAGTATATGACTATCTAACATTAATAGATGCTACCAAGTTTTCCATAGTGGTTGTACCAGTTTTCATTTCCCTAACCTGCATATAAGAATTGCAAGTCCTTCCCATCTTCTCTAATTACTAATATTAGCAAGATCAGTACAGAGTTTAATAGAAGGGATACAGAGCAGGAATCTTGCTCATTTCTGATCACAACACAAAAACTTTTATTAATTTACTATTAAGAAGGATTTTTCATATCTATGGTTAAACTTAATGAAGTTAAGATTCATGAATTTCCATTCTTTTCCTAGAAACCAAAAGATTTGTATCATGAAAATAAGTCAAATCTTATTAAGTACTTTTTGTGTATTTTTTATTTTAAAAAGCAAAACAGAAAGAAGGGATAGAAATGATACAGAATTTCAAAAAAGAAAAAAAAGTAGGGAATTAACACTAGTTAATATATTGTACATTATCTCAGAACTAGTTGTTCAGGTTACAAAATCTAGATACAAAAGTGATCAATCAAACAATGACAGCACAAACTGTTATTTTTGATGAACTGAGAGATCAGTAGTATAGTTATCTATCTAGTGAACATATACATAAATTTATGTGTTTACCAACATACACATAATCTTTTCCTTTGTTTTTTCCTTTCTCCTATCCCAGTAGTTATATCCTTTCAAGTACTTTCTTTCCTTTTCATTATTCTAATATCTATTGTATATTTTGGATTGTCTTTACTTGTTCAGATTTCTACTTTTTATTATTTTTTATGCTAGGGAGGCAAAATGTGAGTTTATTTTACTTAAGAGTATGATCTTGGGCTGGGGATTTAGGTCAGTGGCATAAACTCCTACCTTGCAAGCAGGCGGTCGTTAGTTCGATCCCCGTTACCAATAAAAAAAAAAAGACAAAAACAAGAGTATGGTCTCAAGTTGCCTCCATTTACCTATAAAAGCCTCAAGATTATCCTTTTTATAGCTGATTAATATTTCACTGTATAAAAATACCACATCTTTTTTATCCATTCTGTGGTTGATGGGCATTTTGGCTGTTTCCAAGATTTAGTTATTACAAATTGTGCTGCTATAAACATAGGTGCACATATATTGCTGTGGTATGATATTTTCAATTTTTCTGGGAAAATACCTAGGAGGGGAATAGCTGGATTAAATGGGACTTCCAATCCTAGTTTTTGAGGAACCTCCACACTGATTTCCATTGTGGGTTTACCAGTCTACACTCCCACTAGCAGTGGAGAATTGTTCCTTTTTCCCCACAGCCCTGCCAACATTTGGTATTGGCTGATTTCTTGATGGAAGTCATTCTTTCTGTAGTGAGATGGAATCTCAATGTTGTTTTAATTTGCATTTCTTGAATGACCAGAGATGCTGAGTATGTCTTCATGTATTTATTTGCCATTTGTATATCTTCATTTGAGAAATTTGTGTTCATTTCAAATGCCCATTTTTGGATTGGGTCTTTGAATTTGGGGGGCTTGATGTTTTTCAGTTCTTTTTATGTTCTAGATATAAGTCCTTTGTCAAAGGGACAGCTGGCTAGAACCTTTTCCCATTCTGTGGATTTTCTTTTCACTCTGTTGATAATTTCATTTGAAGTACAAAAACTTTTTAATAAGATGAGATCTCAGTTGCTGATTCTGGGAAGTATTTCCCACACAGTTTGTGTTTTGGTAATGAACTCTTTGCCTACCCCTATGTCAAGATTTCTACCTACTTTGTCTTCTAGCAGATTTAGTGTTTCTGTTTTAATACTTAGATCTTTAATCCATTTTGACTTTAGTGCATGGTGATAAACATGGGTCTAGTTTCAGTCTTCAGTATGTAGAAAGCCAATTTTTCCAACACCATTGATTAAACAGGCTACCTTTCTTCCAGGGAACATGTTTAGCCCCTTTGTCAAAGATAAGGTGTATAAGTTCCTTTGTAGTTGTGTCTGCATCTTCTAATCTGTACCTTCAAGTCTGTTTTTTTGCTAGTACCATGCTGATCTTATCACAGCAGTTTTGTATTTTCATGTATTTTTGTGGTCTTTAATCTCTCCTTATTACTGTTGTTTGATTTCTAAAAGTTAAACCACCTATACTGCAAGGATAAACAAGAATTGGTTGTGATCTTTTGTGCTTTTTCATTCATTCTTGATCAGACTTCCAAGAGATTCATTAATTTTTGCTAGTGTTTTCAAAGAAAAAACTTTGTCTTTGCTAATAGTCTAAATTTTCCTATTCTTTTAATTTCTCATATTTTGAATGAGAATACTCTAAACAAACGGAACATGTTTATATGTATATATTTATATATTATATATATTTACATTTATATGTATGTGTGTATATGTAAAGAGGGGGGAAGGGAGGGAGAGGAAGATTTATTACAAGGTGTTTGCTCACATGACTATAGAAGATAACAAGTTCTAAGATTTGCAGTGTGAATTGGCAAGCTGGAGTATCAGGAATACTGATAATGTTCCAGTCTGAATCTGAAGACCTAAGAACTAGGCAAATTTATTCTGTATTTATGGTCTAAAGTCCAGCTGGTACAAGAAATCAGGAGTGGGAGAAGACAAGATGGTCAATCGGTGAGCAACAAAATACAAAGCCTCCCAGGAGAAACAACTCATACACCAGAATAAAGCACCTGGAGAGACCCAGACAGGGGGAGATGGATCCTCTTGACAAAGGAAGAAATTAAAACATAAAAAAGCTTGTCAAATACTTCAGGACTACAACTGAGACAGCTGAAGATTGCAGGACACAGTGTTTTCATGGTGACCTGGCAAGTGTGCACCAGCTTGGATCCATGCCGGCCAACAGAGCCACCTAGACTCGTTCCTGCCACGACTCGCAGGAAGAACTTCAGCGCTGAGGTCGGGGGTTGATGAGCCCAACAGAGAGCAGAGATGGTGAAGGGACCTTCATTAATCCATGGTCAATGCTGGGAATGAGACCCCCCCACACACATGGGAGGGGTGCGACCAAATGGGCGACATGTTGGAATGGGGCAGGAGGAGCCTGAACTGGGAGTGACAGTGACTTCATTTGGTTGCTCCCTCCCCAGAGAAGATTCATGGGATTTGCTTGGACTGGGTCACACCCCTGGCCAGGACCCAATGAGCCTTCCCAAATTGATTCACTGTGCCTAGCACACACTAACTGGGTGAAAGGCCCCTGAAGTTAGTTGGCCCAGTGGGGAGGGGCAGGCATACGCAACCTGCTTACACCTCAGTGACAAGAGCAGGCAGGGGAGGGCAGAGGTCCCTCACCAGCCTGCTTCGGAGGAACCTTGGCCAATAGGGAATGGGGCTGGGATCTACACTGTAACCAGTGAGGAGGAAGCCAGGGTCATGACAGGAGAGAGAGGCGGGAGGAGGCCCCCAGCCCAGAACCCTGAGAACACTGAACCAGGAGAAGGAAAAACAAGGGTAACTGAGGGCGGCAAACACTCAACATTCAGGCATGGCTTCAATGGACATTAAGAGACATCTTCAGGACCTTGTAGACGAGCTCAAAACTGAAATGTTAAATCAGGTAAAGCAGGATATGAGTAGAGTAATAAAAGAAATGCTCTTAGGAAGCATCTCTCAGGATGATACAGACAGAAGGGAAGAACACACAAAAAAGGAGAGAAACATTTGATAAAGAATATAAAGAAAATATAGAATACATGAAGCAGATTCAAAGAGACTACCAGGAAATTAAAAACTCCATTGAAAGCTGGAAAAACTCCTTAAAAGAAACTAAGGATAGACTATCAAAACTTGAAGACAAGTTGGCAGTGTGTGATGATGAAAGGAAAGATCTCTTAAAAATAAGGAAACAGGCATTAACAATACAAAGGCTAGAAGATGACAAGAGAATCTACAAGTTAAGAATAAGAAACATGAACGAAGAAGCAGGAATACATGCAGGCGAATTACAAAGGCTATTCACGGAAATAATTAAGGAAAACTTCCCAAGCATGGGAAAAGAATATGACATTCAGTTGTGTGAGGCATACAAAACTCCAGCCACCTACAACCAAAACAGATCTACACCCAGACATATAATAATCAAGATACCACAAATTCAATATAAAAACAGAATATTAAAAGCCATCAGAGAAAAGAAACAGATTACCTATAAAGGTAAGCCCATCAGAATCACAGCTGACTTCTCGACACAGACCATCAGATCAAGAGGAGCTTGGAGTGAAGTATTCAAAGCCCTGAACGACAATAACCTCCAGCCCAGATTGATGCACCCTGCAAAACTGTCACTAGAAGGTGATGGAGAAACAAGATGCTTCCTTGACAAAGAAGAACTGGGCGAGTTTGTGACCACCAATCCAACCCTACACAGAATACTGAAGGACATTCTAGAGAGAGAAAAAAAAATACCAGGATTTTGGGAACAGTGGCAGAAAGGTCTCAATGAGTGGGGCAGGCAGTAGAATGAAGGAGAAAAGTAGACAAAGGCAGGAAAATAGCATGGCAGAAATGAGGCAGAGAAGGATAACTAGAAACTCTAACACAGATGGCCCTGATACGCTATATTTTTAGTAGTGCATCAGGATTTAAAACCCACATTACTCACATTACTCTGCTTAGATGTATGGTATTCTGTTCCAGTCATTCTACCTGTACTAGATTTGAGGACACAGACAGTAACCCTGAAAATAACAGGATATAGTATGGTAATCATCCTTAATTTCCTATTAACTCTGTAAAACCTACACTGTTTTACCATGATTGATCATAATCAAATCTGGTTTGTTGGATCGCAGTTTTGTATTGATAGATTTTATTCAAAGCTGTTATGATTGATAGTATTAAGTCTGAGAGTATAGGCAATTGCACTTAAGATGACAAGATTCACTAGAATATCCACTATGGTTTGATCATTACCTGCCTTTGAAGTTTAATACTGCCTACAATGTTTTATTTTTACTATTATTATTTACTAATACACTCAATTATACTGCTGTATTCAATTATGCCTGATGATGTAGACATTCTATTGAAGATAATAAGAAACAACACAGTAATCATTGTAGACCACCTTGTACTATGGTTTTATATGACTTTTTGGTTTCATGTTTTTATAGGAATTTGTTTCGTTTTGTCTTGCTAAGTTTTGTTCTTCCCTCTAATACAGAAAGTATAGAAATACATGCAGAGATTCATGCATGCGTAGCTGTTTACACTCTAACTCTTTGACTATCTACTTTGTATGCTTTAATTTTGTAACTTGAGCAACTATTTCTAAGAGGACAATATGTAATTTACCAACTAGTGATTTCTTATTGTTTATGTTTTTTTTTTGAATTCTGTATTACCTCTACCCTTTACATGCTTCTGTTTCTCTTTAAATTAAAAAAAATGAGTCTTTAAGTCCTCAGATATGATATTTATTTAGGTATTATTTACTTTATCTCAGTAGGATTTTAAAGCTTTAAGTTTATAGAAATACATGTAGAGACTCATGCATATGTAGCTGTTTACAGTCTCACTGTTTGTATATCTACTTTGTGTTTTAATTTTGTAACTTGAACAACTATTTCTAAGAGGACAATATGTAATTTATCAACTAGTGATTTCTTACTGTTTATCTTTTTTAAAATTCTGTATTATCTATACCCTTTACATGTTTTTTTTTCTCTTTAAATAAATTTTTTAAAAAAAGATATCAAGAATGGTCAATCTTTGTCAGAGTCCAAAGGTAGAATAAAGGTGATCATTTCCAAAGCCGTAGGGCAAGAAGAATCTCTCTTACACACGAGAGGATCATATGTTTTGTTAATTTTAGGCCTTCAGATGATTAATGAGGCCCACCTACATTATAGAGAGTAAGCTCTTTATCTACAGAGTAAATGTTAATCTCATTTAAGAACATCACCACAGAAATACCCAAGATAGTGTTTGACCAAATATCTGGGCACCTCAAGCCTCAGTCATTTGGCAGGTTTTTTTTTCCTTCTTTTACTGAGTTTAATGGACTAGTTTTCTAATTTACTTAGCTGGACATGAAGACCATCAAGTTTCAGCTTTTCTTTACATTTTAGTAAAATGAAGTAAAAGCTATAAATTTCCTGCTAGATATAGGTATAAATGCTATATAAATTCACATACAATAATGTGATTTGTTTAAAATATACTCCAATTTCTGTACATATTTTATTGACATATAAGCTATTCAGAAGTATAATGCTTTATCACTGACCATTTGGGCCATTTCCTGTTTTTTTTTTTTCTTATTGATAATCCTAATGGTCTTGTGGTTACAGAATACATTATGTATTATTTTAATCCTGTGAAATTTATTAAAACACATTTTACTTTTCAACAAATATATACCTTTGGTAAACATGCCATGAACATGAAAATATACACCTTTGGTAAACATGCTTTATGCACATGAAAATATTGCATGTTCTGTAAGTGTTGGGTGTAATGTATTATAGCATATGTCAATTATATTAATAATTATGTGGTTCACACTATATTCTAATTTTCTTTGTGTCTTTTCTCAGTGGCTAGGACAGGTGAGTTAAAATCTCCAAGTACAACTATAGATCTGAATATTTTTTATTTTGGTTTTGTTGAGTTTATTTTTTTCAACTCCATCAACTTACAAGCACACACATTCACATGCTAAAGAATCAGGTGAAGTGAAAAGGTGGCTCAGATATGCCTGTGAATTAAAGATATACCATTAGGTATATAGCAATTTAGGATTATTATTTTTCCTACTGAAATTTTCTTTTATTTTTTTCCTTCAGGAGACAAGGAAAAAGGAAATATTCATTAACAGTTCATCTGGTTTCTACTCAATATCTCTACTGATTATTATTTTTAGTGTTATCTACCAGAATGGAAATGTTTTCACGACATCAAAGTGTAACTAAGTTAGTATCTGTGCTACTTTCTGGAAATGATGTGGTTTATAATAGGATTTCTACAGAAAACAGAATCAATAGGTTGGGATTTATCATGGAAACTGATTCACATAATTATGGAGGCTAAGAAGTTCCACAACATCCTATTTGTAAGGAAACTAATGAGATAGTTATTTAGTCTGAGTATGAAAGCCTGAGAACAAGACAATTTGGAGGATACTGATCTCTAATTGTCTGAATACTTACCAACAATGGACCTCTGATGTTCAAAAGCAGAAAAAGATGGGTATCTCAGCTTTAGAGATGAGAGTGAATTCACCTTTTCTCTTATTATTTTTCTTGAGCTTTCAATAGATTAAATGATGTAGTGAATTAAAAACTGATGGTCAACTTAGACACTAGCTGAACTGAATCGGCATGGTACAAAGTGTAGATGGTCCACTTGAGGATTGTTACTAGAATAAAAAGGAGACCTGGAGAGGAAAAGTTGTGTTGTTTGGTGTCATAGGTTCTTCTGCAGGAGCTTGTTGAGCTTCTTTCCTGATATGAACTTGGCTGTTCTCACTGTCAGAGGAGCTGGGGGCCTTGTTGCTGAGAATGGCCTTAGTTCACTTTGAGGGAGCTCTGGTCCTTATGCTGTGCATTGCTTCCTGGCTCCAGAGGAGAAGACAGTGTGCTGCTCAATCTCTAGGAGAAGCTTGTCACACTGGCTGTTCCTGATATAAACTGGCTGTTCTCAGCTGGGAGGAGCTCAAGACCTTGTTATCACTGAGGATGGCCGTGGTACTTTTCAGGTGAGCTCTGGTTCTTAATTTGAGGGTCACATACTGGTTGCAGTGTAGAACCTTCAACCTACTGGCACAAGATCCTTCATTCTGCTTGCACAGACTTTCTAGATTCCATTGCTGACCATGGGGCCTTCCCAGTGCAGATTCATGAAACAGACTTGCGTGAGTCATTGTCATGGGTTCTGCGCCTCCCACTGGATTTATGAGAGGCATTGTCATGGACTCTAGGTCTTCAGCTGAACTCATGCAGGATATTGCAATCGGATCTAGGCCCTCAGCTGGATTTTCTAGGTCTTTAATGAGTGGACAGATTTCCTTGTACTTTCTTTGTATTTTACTCCTTGGGTGTCCATTATAAATACTATAAATTATATGTCATTTACATAATTGTTTTCCTTGTAATCCCTGAATACAACAGATACCAACCTCTTACCTTGGTGCAAGCAGGTATTCTTCAGTGTAAATGCTAATCTCTTCTTGAAACACTTTTAATACTCAGAAAACAATGTCCTTCTGGGTTTTTTTTTTTTCCAGTGCTGGAAACTGATTCCATATAGTCTTGCATATGCTAGGCAAGCAGTCCATCACTTTAGTACAGCTTCAGCCCAGAAATGTTTTATGATCTGTCTGGGTATTACTTAACCTAAACAATTTGACATATACAATTAATCATTTTAAAGACCTCAGAAATGAAATTTAATGGACTTCATCTAATTTTTTACCTATTTTCTTTTGTATTTTAATTTTCAAAATATTTTGTTGTAAGAAGCCACTTCATTTACTCTAAAATATTCCCTTGGCCGAATCCATGTTTGTGGGCCATTTTTTTGTTCATCTCTGCTTTGCACAGTACAATGTATAAATTTCATTTTCTTACAGTCTTTTCATTTTTTTCCTTAGTGCAAATTTCCTCTTGAGTTTTTGAAAACTGTCTTTGTTGAAGGCATTTTAAATTAACTGCATTTTCAAAGATTTTTTGTTTTAAATACAGAATTCTGCTTGGGCAGTTGCTTTCTTCTCTAACATCATTGACATTATTTTGCTTATTTTCAATTTCTACGTTAATATATTTTCTTCTCAGTTTGTTTTCTTTACTACATTCTGTTTGAAGACTTTTCTATTTGTCTTAGATGTTGTAGGTTTTTTTATTAGCCTCCTTTGACTCTGTATTGCATCTTCATTCATAACATCTCATCAGTTTTGGAAAGTTAGCAAAAATATCTAATGATTAGTGAAATGAAGCATTTTTCATATGCCTGTTGATCATCAGTATGCCTTTTTTGGAGAAATATTTAATCAAGTCCTAAGTTTAGTTTTAGATTAGTTTAGAGTTTTTTCTTATTGAATGGTAGATCTTTATATATTCTGGAAATTAATCTTTCATCAGACATATAGCAGCAAAATATTTTTCCAATTCGGTACACTGCCTTTTCACTCTGCTCTTTCTTTGCATTGAAGAGGTTTATTAGTTGGCTACAGTCCTACTTGATTATGTTTCCAATGCTTATGGCATAATATTCACTGTCATTTTAAAGATCAATGTCATGAAGCTTTTCCCTTATGTTTTCTTCTAACTGTTGTACAACTTAAGGTTTTATGTCTATTTGAGTTTATTTTTGATATAAGATACAAAGGGAACAATTTAGTATTTGATATGTTGCTATGCAAGATTCCAACCTGTCATTCACCAGAATATTCTTTTGTTATTGCATATTTTTGGCAGCTTTATGCAAGATTAGTTCACTTTTGTGTGTGTGTACTTATTTGTGGGTTCTTTACAATATTCTGTTGGTCTATATGTCTGTCTGTATGCCAGAAGGATACTGTTTTGATTACTGTAGAGTTGTAATGTATTTTGAAATCAGAAAATGTGATTTTTTTTCATGTGTTGAATCATTCTTACATCCCAGAGATAAATCATACTTGGGCATGGTTTTTGAATCTTTCAGTATGATACTGGATTCACTTTTCCAGTATTTTGTTTGGTATCTTTACATCTGCATTGAGCCACAGGTTGCCTCAGGAGTCACAGTAATGCTTGAAATAAGAAAACAGTGTTCCCTCATTTTCAAATTTCTGGAAGAGTCTGACAAGTATAAGTGCTAAGTCTTTTTTAAATGTTTGGTAAAACTCACTGGTGAAGCTATCTGGTCCCAGATTTTTCTTTGGTTTTTGATTACTGACTTAGTCTTTATGTTAGAAATATATTTAGACTTTATTATCTGTCTTAGTATGTTGTATACTTTTGGGAATTGTCCACTTCTTCTAGATTAGTTGGTTAGTTGATATAACTGCTCATAAGGTCTCATATTTATTTCTGTGGTATCAGTTACAAAACCCTTCTTTCTTTGATTGTTGTGAACTTCATCGATCCTGTAAAAAACACAACTGTGTTGGTTTATTTTCTATTGTTTTTATTTCTGCCTTCATCACTATTTCCTTCTTTCTGCCATATTTGAACATAGTTGAATTCTATTTTCCTATTTCCTTGAAATTAAAGTTAGGTTAAGATCTTCCACATTTTTAATACAGACTGGTATTGTTAGAACTTTCCTTTTACTACTATTTTTATTGCATCCCATCATTTTTTGACATGGTATATTTCATTTTTGTCATAATTTTATTTCTTATTCTGCCAGTAGTTATTCAAGAGCTTGTTTTTTTAATTTCCATATAGTTACAAATTTTTAAATTTCCATTTGCTATTCATATCAAGTTTTATTTCTTGGTGATCAGAAAAGATACTTAGTATGATCTCAATATTCATAAAATTGACAACACTTGATATGTGTAATGGAGAAGGTTCCATGTGTGCTTATGAAAAATGTGTATTCTACTGCAGTTGGGAGGCAATTTCAAAATATATCTGTTAAATTCATTTAGTCTATGGTGTTAACTCCTCACGAAACTTTGATCTTTTATTTAAATAATCTGTTACTAAATATGGGGTTTTGGGGGAGCGAAGCCCGCACTGCCGCCATCAGGTGAGTTGCAGCTCACTAGGAAAGGCCCACAAAAGTTTGGGACCATTTATCCCTGTGGCTGGGTGCCCGGCCAGACCCCTTGGGACACTGGACTAGGCTCCAGAGGTTCTGCAGGCTTGAGTTGACCACATCCAGTGACCTTCAGTCAACCAGGGGAGCCAGGTTCGCCAAGAGGGGAGCCAGGACATGCCACGCAGCAAGGTGGGTTGCAGCTCACTGGGGAGGTCCTGAAAGGTTTGGGGCCACTGATGCCTGCAGCTGCATGCCTGCGCAGTCTCCCTTAGGATGCTGGACTGGGCTCCAGAGATTCCAGGGGCTTGAGTGGACCACAACCAGCAATGATCATTCAGCCAGGGGAGTCAGGCCTGCTGACAGGGGAGCCAGGTCCAAGCTGCCTCCACGAGGTGAGTTACAGCTCAACAGGGTGGGTCTGGGAAAAGTTTGGGACCATTGAGAGCAGTGGCTGGATGCCTGTGCAGCCTCCTTAGGACACTAGACTGAGCACCAGAGGTTCTGCAGGCTTGTGTGGACTGCGCCCAGTGACCTTCTTTCAACCAGGAAAGGCAGGCCCACCAGGAGAGGGGAGCCAGGGCCATGTGAGTCCCAGTGGTGGAGGGTGCAGGAGGTGATTTCCAACACATCTAGGGAAAAATTTGAAACATCACTGGAAACACGGAAATAAAGGAAAATGACAAAACAAAAGACCAAAATGCAATCTCAAAAACCCAGCCCATCCCAAGAAAACCTAGGAGCCATGTACATAGAAGAAAATACTACACATACAACTGAAATGCATGAAATGATATCAACTGAGAAAAAGAAGCAAGTATGGGAAGCTATGAGGGAACTCAAATCAGAAATAAACTCCCAGGTAAAAGAAGAAATGATAAAAGTAGTGAAAGAAACACTGAATGCATCCAACAAAGACACAGCTAAAAAAATTAGAGGAACAAAGCAAAATGATAGAATTTCTGAATGAACAGTTTAAGAAACAAACAGAATGCATGAAGCAGATTCAAAGAGATAAACAGGATATCAAAAACTCCATTGAAAGTTGCAACTCAACAAAAGTGAAGATAGAATCTCAGACCTTGAAGATAAGATTACAGCTAGTGAACAGGAAAGGAAAGATGTTCTAAAAATAACAAGAAATCAGGAAATAACAATTCAACAGCTGCAAGACGATGCAAAGAAAAACAACATAAGATTAATAGGGATAAATGAAAAAGAAGGGGAAAACACAAATGATAGCAAGAGGGTATTTACAGAGGTAATAGCTGAAAATTTCTGAAACATGAGTATGGAAACTGACATACAGATTAGTGAAGGATATAGAACTCCAAAGAGCCATAACCAAAACAAAACTACACCCAGACATATAATAATCACCATCCTAGAAATCCAACATAAGAACAGAATATTAAAAGCTGTTAGAGAGGAAAGACAGGCCACCTATAAAGAAAAAACCTATCAGAATCACAGCAGACTTCTCAACACAAACAATGAAGTCAAGAAGAGTACAAAGTAAAGGTCTTCAGATCCTTAAAGAAAACAACTTCCAACCCAGACTGATGTACCCTGCAAAACTGTCCTTCAAAATGAATGGAGAAATAAGATACTTCCATGACAAAGAACAGCTGCAGAACTTCATGATCACCAAACTAACCCTACAAAGAATACTGAAAGACATTCTAGATACACATACGAAAAAAACCACTAAGCAAGACAGACAATTAAACAGAATGGAAAGTTAAGATACAACATCAGAAAGATAACATGTCAACAATAAACCAATATATGACAGTTATAACATTAATGTAAATGGCCTCAATTCACCAATTAAAAGAAACAGACTGGCAGAATGGATCAAGAAACAATGTCCAACCATATGCAGTCTGCAAGAAACCCATCTAACCCAAAAGGAAACTCATAGACTGAAAGTCCAAGGATGGAAAACAATACTCCATGCAGCAGGAACTCAAAAAAAGAAAAAAAAAAAAAAAGAAAAAAACTGGGGGTAGCTATTCTGTTTGCAGACCATGTGAACTTCAAATCAAGAATGGTCCAAAGAGATAAAGAAGGTCACTACATACTAGTTAGGGTAAAACTGCATGAGGAAGAGATAACAATCTGAAATATATATGCACCAAATTCCAGAGCACCCAACTACACAAAGCAAGTATTAACACAAATGAAAAATCAAATAGGCAATAACACGTTA
>PVLA01018252.1:0-14954 GCA_004027455.1 Hydrochoerus hydrochaeris | reverse complement strand
TGAGGGTGTTTGAGTGAGGAGTGAATTCAGAACACAAACCAGGTGCTCTTCCATGGAAATGGGAGTTCAGTCACTCTGAGCTGTACACAGGTTTCCTGCAAGGTCACAGCATTCCCTTAAGAGACAGCTCACTACAGGTATGTGTCTAGGCTTACAACACAGTAGGCCAGGAATGGGGCACATACTTGTAATGTCAGCACAAGGGATGCTGAGGTAGGGGAATTGCCACAAGTTTGAGGCTAGACTGGGCTACATAGTGAGTTCAAGGACAGCTTGAACTGCATAATGAAATCCTGACTCAAAAGAAAAAAAGGAAACAACAAAATGACACAGAAAGTTCGTATATAATTTCTGAGGTTATTTAATTCTGTGTGTGTGATTTTCTTTTTTTTTTTTAAGATCTGTCTTTCCTGAGGGTTTGGGGTTTTCATATTAATGATTTACCCTTATATGAAGCTGTTTCTGGAACCTATGAAAAATAACTTCATATGTACTGTTACCTGTAGATACACCTGAAATCATTCAAAGAAATTTTGGACAATAATTTACTAAAGGAAACATTCATTGAATTGATTCTTCTAATGAAAAAAAAACATAGGTAGTCTTTCCATCTTCTATGGTCTTCTTTAATTTGCTTCTCTGGTGTTCTGAAATTATTGTAGAGAGGTCTTTTACCTCCTTGAATATATTGATCACTACGTATTTTGTTTTTTGAAGCTCCTGTGAATGTAATTTACTTGATCTTTCCATGGCTAGTCCACTATTGGTGAATAGAAGTCTTGCACAGGAAATGTAGCCAGTAGAGTGTACTCATGGTGTGATTATTACTATTTGAAAACATTGGCGTATAGAAAAGTTACTGATTTTTTGATGTTGCTTTTACATCCTGCTACTTTAATGAACTCAGTAAGTATAAAAGTCTTCTGGTGGAGTCTTCTAAACACAGGATCATATTGTCTGCAGACAAGGAACATTTGACCACTTTCTTATTTCCATCCACTTATTTATTTCTTTTGTCTAATTGCATTAGCTAAAACTTTAAGAGCTGTATTGACTAGGAGTGGTAAGAGTGCATACCCTTGTCTTGTTCTTGATTTTAGAGAAAACACTTTCACATTTTCCCCACTCAGAAAGATGGTGGCTGTGGGTTTGGGCCTGTACTATGTAGAAATAGGACCTTTTGCTACAAAATTTCTTCAAGATCTTATAAGTTAGGTTGAATTTTGTCTAAAATCTTTGTCTGCAATCAATTGAGATAATTGGGGTTTTTTTAATCATTGATTTTATTTATGTGGCATAGTATATTTGTACATTTGTGTATGTTGGACTATCCTTGAATCCCTGGATTAAAATCTACCTAACCATGGTATATGGTCTTTTGAATATGTCGTTAAATTTGATTTATGAGTATTTTGTTAAGGATATTTGCATTTATGTTCATCTGGCTTATCGTCTTTTGTGTTTGATGTTAGGGTAATATTGGCCTTTCAGAGTGAGTCTGGGTGCATCCCTTATGTTTCTGTTTCATAGAATAGTCTGAGAAGCACTGTCATGAGGTTCTTAAAGGTGTGATAAGATTTAGCAGTGAATCCTGTGGTCTTGGGCTTTTCTTGATTCAGAGACTACTTATTACATGAATTTAATTGGTTGTTATTGATCTGACTAGGATTTTCATAGCTTTTTGGTTCAGTTATGATAGGTCATGTATATAAAAAAAATTTGTTATTTTCCAGATTTTCCAATTTATTAGAATATAAGTTTTCAAAACACAGGTGTCTGTCATAACATCCCTTTGTTCATCCCTAATTGTTTTGATTTGCATATTCTCACTCCTTGGGTTAGTTTTGCTAAAAGTTTATCCATATTTTTTATCTTCTTGGAGGACCAGTTCTTTGCTTTATTGGTTATGTGTATTCTTCCTATCTCATTAATTTCAGCTGTGATACTTATTCTTTGTGTTGATTTTTCTTTTGGATTGTTTTGATTTATCTAAGACCTTGAGTTGCATCATTAAGTTGTTTAAAATCTTGCTGATGAGTCTGTCTCTTACAATGTACAAAATCAATTAAAAATGTATCAAAGCCCTAGAGATAAGACCTGAGACTGTGAAACTGTCACAATAAAATATAGGAGAAACACTTGTGGCATAGACATAGGCAAAGACTTCCTGAAGAATGGGCCACAACACAACAGGAAAGACAAAGGATCAACAAATGGAACCACATAGAATTACAAACTTACTGCACAGCAAGGGAAACAGCTAACAGAGTGAGGCAGTGGCCTCCACAATGGGAGAAAATCTTCATCAGCTCCTCTTCTGACAAAGAATTCAGACCTGGAACATATTAACAACCTTAAAAGCTTAATGCAAATAAACCAAATACCCCAATCAATAAATGGGCAAACAAACTAATCAGATACTTCTTGAAGCGCAAATGGACAAGAAGTATATGAAAAAACCTACACAACATCTTTAGATATTAGGAAATGTAAGTCAGAACTACATGGAGTGCCCCCAACCCCATCAGTGCAGCTGTCCACAAGAACACAAAAAGGTACCAAATGCTGATGGGAATATAAACTAGCATATTGCCCCTGGAAATCATAGTGGACATTCCTCAAAAAACTAAAAAAGATCTCCAATTGGTTTCAACTATATCACTGCTTGGTATGTACCAGAAAGACTGAAAGTCAGCATACCATAGGGACACTGGCAGCCCCACGTTTATTGCAGCACAATTTGCAATAAGTGCCCACAATACAGAACTTGCCTTGGTGACATTGAAGAGATGAATGGATAAAGAAAATGAGTACACAGATAATAGAATATTACTCAGCCATAAAGAATAGTGATCCTTTGACATCTTAAAGAAAGTGAACGGGTCCACAGCCTATCATGCTGAACAAAACAAGCCACCCTCAGACAAATATTGCATGCTCCTCCTAACTCGTGTACTCTAAGAATAGTGACATGAAACCATAAGGGAGACTATTAACAGACAGGAGGAAGGGAGAAAGGTGAGCAGGGAGAGAAGTGAGGGAGGGTAGTGGGGAACCTCACTGAAACCCAGTATTTTGTAACATTAATAGGCACTACTAATAAAAGGCAAAAAACAATCATCATCATACCAAACATGAAAGAAAAGAATGAAATCCCATCATTTGCAAAAACACGATGACATTAGGGATCATTGTGTTACACAAAATCAGCCCAGCTCAGAAGAAGCCAGAAAGTGTTTCCTGTTACCTACTTTCCCTCTCTAGGGCAAATGGACGACCATGAAAAGCAGAAAGCAGATGGACGACCAGGAGAGAGGGGAAGGGAACAAGGAGAAAGGGAAGCACAGACGAGGTTATGGGAGGCAGATGATTGAACTAGGTGACAAGACATGTCCAAATATGCCAAAAGAAGAGCCATTCAGTTACTGCTCACTAATGCAAACACTGAGTTTCTGAAAAGGACATTCCTCAGCTGTGCATTTGGTGACCTGACTACTGCATCTCACCAGATTTGAAACCACTGCCAGTAATAAGTATGATGCTCCCTCAGTAAGGGAGGAAGACACACTCTTCTCACTACCCTGTTACCACATTCACCACCTTACTCAGGGTCTACAGAGATACATCTCTCTGTTCTCTTTGCAGACAGAGGAAAATCATCAAGAATGAAGAGAGCCATGAAAGATGACCTGAGAAGTCCACCTCTGTCACCCTTTATGAGTGTGACTTAGGCATGTTGGAAGACAGCAGAAGGAAAAGAGGATAATCATAAACAAAACCCTGTTCTCCACAGCCAAGAGCAGGGAAACCAGCCCTGCAGGCCAAGAGAAGGCCTGGAAGGCTTCCTTGAGAAAAGCTGGTGATGAGTACAAGTTCTTGGGTGGCTGGATTTTTGTCACAACTGGCTTTCTTCTAAAAGGCTAGAAATGTTTGAGTTCTCCTCCAGTTGGTTGGCTTCTGGTAACTCTTTGGGCACCGATGATTCTGTGCATGGAAGCGTTCTCTGGCCTGGGTACTCTTTTCTCTTCCACTTTTGCGTATTTGACTAGAAAGGGACATAGAAATTTGAAAGCCTTCTTCCTCCTGAATTCTCACCTTATTTCAAGTTGTAAGTTTTGTGCTCCTGGGACATTTAGCTAATCAGACAAGTAATGCATTGATTTTTATCCCAGAGCTTTTCCTCTCATACCTGTGTCCATACCCATTCCCTCTGTTCCCTCACTTATGATTCAGTGGGAGGAGTCAAACGATGCTGGTTGTGCTCTGCAAGTCATCATCAGAACCCCAGTGCCCACAGAGCAGCCAGCAGCATTGAGTGCTGCAGAGGGAAAGAAAACCATCACACAGCACGGATGGGCAGTCATGCACATGGCCTGCAGAGCCAGTGAGGGCATGGGCCCTGTCTGACCAGGCACTGCGCAGACCAGTCAGCTACTGCCGTTCTGCATAGGATCACTGCTGCCAAGCATTCAAATTTTTCAGAGGAGATATTATGGTTTTAGTGTACTATCTTTACACTTTGAGTTTTCACAACAAATGCTAAAAACACAACAGCGGAGGCCAGATTTTTGTGACTGAAGTAGAATAGGTCACGGACCTAACGTTTTCCACTTGTGAAATGCATTGAAAAAACAAACAGCAAAAGAACCTCTGAGAAACAGGAAGGTGCAATTTTGTTTTTTTTTTTTTGAAAATATCTTAGCATCTGCAGGTACATGCTAAAGGCTTGGCCAGAAAGCAGAGAGAAGCACATCAAGGAGCAGCAGGTAGAGGTAGCTGGCAGAGATGGTGTGATCTATGGAAGAGCCACATTCCCACCTGCACGCTGCTCCTCGTATTCCCTGATCTTTACCAACAGGCTCCTTTTGACCTGGTCACAGAGCTTTTTGAGAGCGTCCAAGTTGTCCTGCCCAAGGATAGCCTTCTTCTCCATCTCTGTGAAGATCTCCAGCATGTTCTAGGGAAGGAGAAGCAGGGGAAACCTTGACTGGGCCACATTCACTCTCAGAGGCGATGTGTTCACTCCCTCCCCACAAACAAAGGCCCATCTCACTGCCCAAGAGACCCTGCCTGTGGCATCACCTTCCTGGCGCAGAGGGAAGATGAGGGAGGCAGTTGTGTGCCTCCTGGCCCCAAAAGAAGAGGCTAGACAAGCCACATCAGGAGTCTCTGTGTTGGTCCCCATATTATAGACAGCTAAGTTAGTAGAAGTATTGTAGGCAGCAGACAGGGCCAGGTGACGCAGATGAGACTTGTGGCAGTGGGCATATTCACCAAAGGCCGGGCTTCAAGCAAAAGAGCTGCTCATGCAGGTACTTCCTTAGGTATGAACCACAGTGAGTGACACTCTGAGAAGGCATCAGTCACCTTGGGGTGGGGACCAAACCTCCTTACCCACACTTCCAGGAAAATCCTTGTCATCCCATGTGTGCTTGCTACTGCTATGTGACTTGTTTCTCCATTTGATCCCCATTTAATCACTATAAGCCAAGCGGCTACAACTGTTGTGTACCCATTGCTTAACCACAGCTCTGCCCCACCTCAAACTCATCCTACGTTTTGCCATTGGATCAATATTACCTGAGAAACTATACTTGTAATCTTATTGATTGATCATAGTTCTGTCCCACTGTAAGCCTGCTTCATCTCTTGGCTTTGCTCAGTAAACACCCTTGAGAAGCAGGGTTGAACGGAAAGCTACTTTCCAGACCTCTTTCTGTTCCTCTCTGTAAGAAGGTTTCTTTCTCTCTCTCAATAAATTCTTCCTACTCTTAACCTGTGTCATTCCCAGAATTCATTCCTCAATTTCAGAGAACATGATCTCAGAGTTTCAGACATCTATCAGGTTGGGAGTTTCAATCCAGTGTTACACAGGCCCAGCACTCAGATTCTTTATGGACACATCACACATGTACCAGCCTGAGTGTGCAGCTGAGTCACTGTGGAAATTTCCCGAGATGGTCCTACACCCCACCACAGCCATTGATACCCAGTACTCCTGCAGCTCTGAATCCTCCCCCTGACACACACACACACAGTCACACAGGTGCAGAAGTGTGCTGGGCACTACAGGCTACAAAGTGACAGAGGGGTTCAAGGGCCTTCTTGCCTGCCTGGGTGTGCTGGGTCTGGAATGTGGAAATTCCACCTCCTCTGGTCAGTGAGGCTCACAGAGGTGGCTAAAGCCTGCTGAGGACAGTACAGGCATGGGGACAGATCTAAATTCATTTCCTTCATGATGTTAAGTTTGCTTATTCAACCACTACTTCTATGCTGTTCCAGGAAAAGAATCCTCCTGCTGCCTCTGCACAGGATAAATGTGACCAGCTGGGGATTCAGGGTCTCTGTTCCCAAGAACACTGATTGTCTCACAGCCCAAATTTCTCATGATTCTTCTTTTTCTTTTTCTTTCCTCCAGTACACTGTAACTTCAGGTAGGAGAGTGGGGACACATTGCAGGGGTCCCTGATAACTGACACTGTCAAAAAGTTCTCCAATAGATAGGCACACTGCACATGCAGTGTATATCATGTGTGCATATAAGACACACACAGCCAACACATAGCACAGAGACAGACACACAAACCACACACAACCAAAACACAAAGACACACACCACATGCATACAGAGCTGTCTCTAGCACTTTGGAGGGGAGCGTCCCAGGCAAGTACCCTTCCTGACCCAAGTCCCATGCAGCTGAGCTGCACCACCTGCTCCTGCTGCTCCTCACTGCACCCTCTCAAGGGCCTAGACTGCAGCTCTGCCCTTCACTGGCCTCAGGAATCCTGGGTGGAGAAGCTTCGGGACTCAATCTCAAGATGTATGGGGTCTCACCATGTCATCCAGCTTAAACTTGGAGATCTTGTTATACAGGAGAAATTTAAATGACTTCAACTCATAGTTGTTCACATCTTCTGCAAGCTGTAGGAGCATGACCCTGTGGGGAGGAAGAGACACTCTGGAATGCTGACTGCCTGCCATCTGTCACCCACTCAAGCACAGTGGTGCTGACCCAGGGCCCCTCATCTCCACAGAGCCAGTCAGACATGCCCAAGCTGTAGCTCTTATCAGTTTGCCACCATAATCTTGGGGGTGCATGTGTCACTGTACTGTGATGCCTCTAACTCTTTTGGGAAGATACTTCTGAGGGGAAAAGCTGGGTCAGATGGGATTTCCAGCTTCATTTTCTTGATTTCCATGCTGATTTCCATAGTGATGTGCTAGCTGTCATTTCCCCCCTCCCCCAACAGTGTAGAAGGGGCTCTTTCTCCCCAAATCCTCTCCTATGCTGACCCATTTGCTTCCAAACCAAGATGTGAGTCCAGTGGATGGGCCCTGTGCTGGTCGGGACCCTGCCCTGCTCCAGAGGGTGAAAAGATGCCAGCAGAGCAGTTTGCTGGGCCTGGCCTACACACCAGAGTGGAAGCTTCACAGGACCAAGAGGGCAGCATAACATGAGAGCTCCCAGCCCCGCTTTCCTAGTTCTGAGAGTATGATACTTCAAAAGGTCCTGCCTGCTGTGAGGATCCAGGCCTGGCCAAGCCTAGACTCATGGTGTATTTGGGAAAAGTCCTTGCAGATAAAATTTCAGGAAGTCACACTGGGTTAATGTGGGCCCAGGCCAGAGGGAGAGACACACAGGAAGAGAGATTCTTGGAGACACAGAAGGGAGGCCGAGACTGCAGGGATGCACCAGGAGCAGCAAGGACTGCAGCCTGGAGTGAGCCTCCATGAAGGTCTCACCAGCACCCAGATGTCTGAATCTGAGCCCCAGAACTGTGGGACAATAAACTTCCTCCACCTTTTCAGCCACTCAGTGTGTGGCACTGTGTCACAGCAGCCCCAGGAAACCAATGCCCCAGGGTACTTGCCACAGAAGTCCACACGGGGTGAGGCCATGCCAGAGACACCAGCAGGGGACATCAAAGGACATTGACTGTCTACCCTGTGGCAAGATCATGCACGGCACTTGCCACCATGACTATAACATGGCCAGGGCTGACGTTGAGGAAGAGAGCTCCTGAAAGATACCACTAAAAATTACATGAAAAGACTCTGAAATCGGGACCTGAAAGAAGGTGACAGGTTTGTTGTGAACCATGAAGCTGTCACTGCCTGGGCTCTGTGGACTGTGATAAGAGGTACAGCTTCATGTTGCCACACCACACCTGGCCTCACCTCCATCTTTTGAAAATTTTCCCTTTGAGCATTGTCCTGTCTGCCCCAGGCCCCTTGTCCCCAGGAAGCCCTCTGTCCCTGGTGCCACTTGGAGCACATGGACCAGGGAGAGGCTGAGCTATGTTGCCCCTGTAGGGTGCTAGAGGCAGCCTGTGGTGACAGTCAGCTGAGCAGGCCTTGGTGTCCCCTCCGCAGGGTCAGCAGCCCCTGAGGCTCTAAGTGTGGACTGAGATTCCTGTGGAATCTACTGCACTGAGGCTCTGGTGGGAGGTAGAGACCCTCAAACATGGGCAAGCATGGTCATCAGGAGGCATGGGCACCAGAAGAGGCTGCAGGGCAGAGGGAAGGAATGACAACATCTAGAGAAACTATTTTAATTTCGGCAAACCAGTAAGTAATGTTTCACTTGGAAAAATAAGTTTTATCTCATGATTCTAGCATCTTTGCTCTGGATTACACAGAAGGCCCCTCTGTTTCTAGACTCAGCCCACACACAGCCCCGCCCAACAGGCCCCAGGCTATCCCATTGCCATGGGACTCTGGCCCTGCAAGGACTGGCTGCTCACCTGTAGGCTGAGATCTGAGCCTTGCCAGGGGTCAGGAGCTCGCCCTCCATCTCCTCCTTGCTGGTGTTCAAGTAGGTGCCCAGCAGGTCCAGCCTGTTGATCCGGAAAAGCAGCTCCTTCAGGAAGGACAAGTCACCTTCCACCAGTACCTTCTTTTCCTGGAGTCTCTGGAACAGCATGCGGGCATCCAAGATGGGCTCCTGATTCTGCTGTGGGATGTGGTCCTGGCTCAGGAACTTGAGGGCAATGAGCTCTTCACTGTCCAGTTGCTCCCCAATATTGGAAAGAAAAGTGCTGAAATTGAAATCCATGCCTCTTGGAGGGAGCAGTGCAGTCTTGTGACCTAGACCAAAATGCAAAGCTGTGTTCAGGTGAGGAAGAAAAGTACTGTCCACTGGCTTGTACTTTATTGAGTGGGGCTGTGTCTACCACATGCTTTGGGTATAGGAGGAAGACAGGCAAAGAAAGCAGAGCAGCAGGCTGTTGAGGGAGGCAGACCCAAGGCTGCATCAGAAGTGGCACCAGGGACAGAGGGCTTCCTGGAGACAAGGGACCTGGGGCAGACAGGACAATGCTCAAATGGAAAATTTTCAAAAGATGGAAGTGAGGCCAGGTGTGGTGGTGCAAGCCTGTAATCCCAGAACTTGGGAGGCTGAAGCAGAAGGATCGTCATGAGTTCAAGGCCAGTCTGTGCTGCATAGTGAGTTCCCAGCCAATCTGAACCGCATAGCAAGACCCTATCTCAAAAAAAAAGTTATTATTTTTTAAAAACTCCAAACACTGGGAAAAAATTAATTTTTTCCCTTTAAAAAATACCTCTCTTGGCCAGGGATTTAGCTCAGTGGCATAACTGTCTGCCTGGAAGTAAGAGGTCATGAGTTGGAGCCCTAGCACAAACAAAAAATAATAAAATAAAAAATAAAAAGAAGAAAAAGAAAAGTTTTCTCCTCAGTTACAGCAGCAGTTATTTTTGTGTGACAGTTGAAAATACAGTAAACTAGAAAATGGATACAGTTAATTATAATCGCACACACACCTACTAGTCCCGATACCAACTTGGAATTGGGCCGCATACGCCAATGTGCACACCCACTGATGGGATTTTCCACTTCATACTGATAGGGAACCTTTGCCTCCACCATTAAACACTGATCTGGGGCACATCTTAGCTTATTATCAATGCTTATTGAGAGCAATCTTTTATGATTTTACATTTAAAAATAATATGACAGTGAAAGACTTTCTCATATATCTTACACATATCCCCAGTTATTTCCTTAAAATACATTGTTAGAATCTGGATCATGAGGCAAACCTTCTCTCACTTTTATTCTGAGTTTATGTCAATGTTTAGACAATGTCTAGGAGGCTATGCCTCTCGCTAAGGGCACAAAGTCTGCAGGACCTAGACCTTTCATGGCAAAAGCAATGGATTTCTGTGAAAGTTGGCATTGTAAATACACAGCCAGCACCTAACAGCACGTGCTCAAAGTACAAGGACAAAAGTTGCATGCAAGGGAACAACAGGTCCACTTGGGCCTGGAATGCGCGATGCACAGCAGAGCCTCACAAGAGGACTGTGCACAGCTCTGAGCAACCAGCACAGCTGGGGAGGAGTGGTCACTGCCATTTTCCAGACTCCTGCAAAGGAGAACAACATCCCATCTTCTGTAACAAGTGGCCGGCCACTCAACCACTCAAAGGGTGAGACAAACAGCTTGTCGCATAACAAAAACCATGCCACCTGCCTTAGGAAATATGCAGTACAATACACAGACTACCAGAAGCCTCTGGTGCACTGCATAGCAGAAGATCAAGGTGCTTCTGCCAGCAGACCCGCTGAGTTCTGATGCCATCCCTGGTGTGGGGTGAAGGAGGGAGAAGAGCCTACCCTCCTCTCCCTCACTTATCCTGCCTCTCAGAGGAAAGTGCTGACACATGGTGGCAGGGATTAGGCTCACAGATGCCTGAGCTGCACAGGTGCAGAGGCCAGTGGGGAGGACAGGGCAGGAGAAGTGCCATTGCTCTGGGTTCTTACTTGGGCATGCATCCTTAAGAACTGAAGAGAACTGAAAACTTGTCTTCCCAAAATATCAGAAACTTTCACACATTCCTCAGAAATCAGCCTAAGAGGAAGGAAAGGCAGGGGAGGGTGAGCTTTCTACCTTGCAAGTTCACATCGCTGTAGGAGATTTAACACACACATGCACACAAATACACAGACACACACATGTGCACACACACACACACACACCCTTCTAAGCACTAGCCTACCTCTCAGCACAGCAAGATGACACAATACAGAGATGGCCTTCCTGCCTTTGAACCCTTGCTCAGCAGCCACACTAACACAAAAGGCCAAAGAGTTCACTTTAAAACAATCCATTACAGTCCACTCACTCCATTGCCCTGATCCCATTTCACATAAAGTACTTCCTGCCTTAAGGTGACACTGTCTCACCTTGAACAAGTTCACTTAATACTAATGCAAGACCCTATAATCACCATCTCTGCCAGCTGCTCCCTCAGCTCAGCCAACTTAACTGCCCATCACTGATGAGACCCCTGCCCACAGTTACATTGTGGTCATACAGATGACTCCTACTCCTTCCCTCACATTACCGGTATTTCTGTCCCTACAGCTTCTGATGCACAGTTCACAGATGACAACACAAAGAACACAAGCGCTCAAAAGACATCAAAATGTGCTATTATCAATGTTTCTAAAGGAATAGAGACAAGCCCACTGCCACCCAAAAAAATCTTCACAAAAAACAAAACCAATTGCTGCCAGAGACACAGCTCAGTGGGCACCACACCTGCCTGGCAAATGAGAGGTCATGAGTTTAATCCCCAGTACCAAAAAACAAAAAGAGAGAAAAAAAAGATACTTCAGAAGCACAGCACAAAGCCCTGCTGAGGGCTCTTTCACTTCCTTCAGGTCCAAGTCAGAGGCTGTTGACTGAAAGCCCTTAAAGGGACTCAAACTGAAGGAACCAGATTCCAAGTAGAGAAAGTCTCAGGGGAAAGGATTTCTCCTGTGCTATGTGCCTTTTTAAGATTCTTTCCAACTCTTGCCCAGTTAGCAATATCTGTAGTGCCTGTCTGAGAAAAACACAGATAGTATTTGGGTACTTCTTTTAACATTTTTGCTGGGTCTTTCTGTGGCATTAAAATAGGCTTTAGAGCAGCTGTATGTGTATCTCTGCTCCTTGGCTGAAAACCTTTACTCCCAGATAAAATGGATTCTTCACAGCAAGCACACTCACCCTTTTTTTCCCTCTCTTCTCCAGGGCTCCCCGCTGAGGTTTCCATTTTGTGAAGCCCTTACTCCTATCTAAACTTTCTACTCCAGGAAGTCTTACTTGTTTAGGCTAAAGTTCCAATTATTTTGAGTTTAGGGCTCTGAAAGATTGTAAGCCCACTGCGGAGCTTGAGAGTCTTTCAGCTAAGACAAGGAATGTCTCTGGGTGGCCTGTATATATTTTGTATTCAAACAAGGAAAGGTTTAGAGTGCAAAATGCAGGAAACCTGAGCAGGACATTGGGAGGGGTTCAAGGAACCCTGGAATTAACAGGCTATGTTACTTAAGGAGAACTAGCCTAGGAGAGTCTCCAGGTGACTTTCACTACAGGAGTGAAATACCCGCAGCTACAATCTCTATCTTATTAATTTGGATTGGAGCCAGGTGCCATCAGCTGTGGTCTGTCTTGAACTTTGTGGCATCTCTATTCTCAGTTGAGCCATGCCCCAGATGCTGCAGCTCTGCCCATGTATTCAGCTTCAATGGCTCCAACAATTGCCCTCACACTAACTAAAGACAAATCACAAACATTTATGCTGACTCCAAATATACATTTAACATCCTTTACTCTCATACCATCTGAAAAAAGATCTAATTAATACTCAAGTGACCCCCATCACTAACGCACCCCTTATTCTCAAACTGCTAGAGACAACATAACTTCCAAAGCAGATAACAATCTTTGTCTATAAGGGACACCAAACATCATCAGACTCTTGGAGAGAGAGGTTGGAGATTTGGCCAGGATGGTTCTGCCTACACGAAGGAGGGCTGTGTGTTCCTGAGACCCTACATGACCCATGACTGACTCAACACTGACTCAAAGCCAGAGACACAGCTCAGTGGGCACAGCATTTGCAAAGCCATGACTCCACCTGACTGGTCCCAGCTAAGCAGGGAGGGGTTAACACTTGAGTCCTCAAGATCCAGTCTAAGACTTCTGTGAATGCAAATGCAGGGAGATGAGACAGACTGAGCACTAAGGCCAGTACCCAGCTTGCAGTGGTCTCACTGCCATCCTTACTCAAGCTTGGTGTGTACACAAGCTCCCAGGCCTGTGTACAATGAAAGAGTGGAGCTCAGCTGTCAGGTGGCAGGGCTTGTGCACTCCGGGGTCCTGATTTGTCTCCTTAACTGGATTGAGAAACAACTAGCACATTAGTACAGCATTCTCCAGAGTGAGTCTGGGTGGGTCATACATGGTCCTGCTGGGTCTGTCTCTGCTCTGTTCCCTGGCTGTGAGCTGAGCCCCTCACCTCTAGGTCTCTGCCTTAGACAAGAAATTGTTTGACACAGAGCAATTTCTGACTTGTGTTGCAAATGAAAATGGGTGTTGCAGAGCAGCGTCAAGCACTGCCCAGACACTAGGAGTACATACGGGCATTGCCTCTGCACATCAGGCCCTTGAATATTGTGGATTCCTGGCTCCACATTGCAATGCTATCCAGAGATTTCCTAAAGGAAAATGTGTCTTATTTCTGGGTGGTTATTGACTATTGTAAACCCAAATAGTGGGTTCAGCCATCCAAGTATTGTAGTCCTCTTTTTAGCTTTCCTCACAATCCAAAAAGTTGTATTTGTAATCCCACTGAGACGTCATTGGAATCATAGCAAGTTAATTCCAATCTACCACCACCAATGCTTCCCACAGCGTGAGTAAAAACACTAAGACACGTTCCAAGTTAAGGGCAGCCAAGGGGTCCTAAGTCCATGAGGACATATGGACAAAGGCCTCATCCTAGGCCTCTCCCAGAATTTATTGTCTTGTGAAGAAGGGGGGGGGTGGCTCAGGGATGAGTGACAGTGAGGATGGTGGGAATTCCGTGAGTAACTTGAGCTGGCTGTCCAGGTGAGAGAAGGGTACCTCTGTAAATTGCAGAGATAAAGATATGCAGAAGGATTAAGTCACACAATCTAATTAAGGTGGCAACTGAATTGTTTTGGGAGGCTGTCACTTTAGTTTCTGATATGTAAACTCTTGTGCCCCGGGGAGTCACAGCCTCTTTACCTTGAGGTTCATACCCAGTTGACATTCCCAGAGCTGACTGGCTCTAAACATCCTGCTGTGCTCATATCGGGCTATAGAGAAAACTATGCAAGGAAACAGGACTGTCCATTGGATTTAGAATTTATATACCAGCACCTTGGCTAGCCTATCTGTGATGCTTAGAGCCAATTGAAGAGAGAGGGAAATACCATAGCCAGCTCTCTACATATCAGTATGAGGAAAAAAGTCTCTAAATAATCAAAGTCACAGTAATTGTTTTGGATTCAAAGGGAGTTACTGGAGTTGTCTCCCACAGTTGACTGAAGTACTGAAAACCAAAACTGATGGCCTTGCTGTGTGGAACAGTCATGCTAGTAGCCTCAGTCAGCCGCATCCACATCGGAGTCAGATGGACACAGCTGTTACACAGCAGAGCTCCTTTGGCAAGAGCTCACTACAACCAGCAGCCCACACCTGCCATGGAGCATCCCTGAGGATGTGGCTCCTTGGGATGTTCCTCTCCTATGCTCCCTACTATTGTATTGTTTGGGACATTCTTCTTCATCTTGGTAATCACCTAAGTAGAGAAGAGAGTGTTAATCACCATGACCACTGGAAGCAGAGTGTCACTCATTAATAGCTTGTACTAAAGGGGTTTCTCGAGCTGAAGGTAAGGATCAGAGCCAGGAAGAAGGAGCCTCCCACCTGAGTGCTTCAGGGCAGCTTGCAATTGATAATTATTCAGCTCAAAGAACAGGATCACCTGGAG
Source organism: Hydrochoerus hydrochaeris (assembly GCA_004027455.1). NCBI lineage: Eukaryota > Metazoa > Chordata > Mammalia > Rodentia > Hydrochaeridae > Hydrochoerus > Hydrochoerus hydrochaeris. The sequence goes on along the minus strand of PVLA01018252.1, from coordinate 149 downwards.
GTGCCTGTGTGTTAGGAACAGGTGCTGGGCATGTCAGAACACTAGATGGCAGCACCCAAAGAAGCTGGTTGGTTACCCCAAGACTACTATAGCTGAGGGGACAGAGAAGATGGATGAAAATTCACCGCAAAACCAACTTTAAGAAGGAA
>PVLA01018251.1:0-15025 GCA_004027455.1 Hydrochoerus hydrochaeris | reverse complement strand
CAGAAAATATAATGAAGTTCTAAAAACTTGTTTCAAAGTGTTTCTGACTTAATGATTGAGTTTCAGGATTAAGGCAGAAAAGAAATAAAAATGGTTAATCATATAGTGATGAATAGGAAACTACCAAGAAAAACATCAGAATGGATATTTCACATATGCATGTACAGCTTCCTAACCACACTGCATTAGAACAATGTACCTTTGAAAAATAGCCAGTAGTGCTTCTTTGATTTGACTCGACTAATTTGGCTAAATATGATAGATGAAATGGTTAAAGACTTTTAAAGTTCATATAGATAGCCAAAGTGAATCATGAATCTGAAGAAATAGACCATTCTGATTCTTACATATATTTACAGATGATTATCTTGAATGTTTCAAAATCTGGATAGGTAGTTGCTCAAAAGAGAGGAATCCTTAAACTGAAATAAGATAAATATTGAAATGGATTGTTCATGGCTGTCATGTAACCATTAACATTCATTAGGAGCCTTGGTTTATAAGAATCATATGTTCATATTATGCAAAAAATTCTGCACATGAATTTCCAAACAACAAAAATAAGCTAAATATATTGTAGAGGGGTTTTACTCCAGGCTGTATAAATACATATTTTTTATTCTTTAACAATTTTAAATTTACATAGATATTGCTTATCCTATATAAAAGTTAATTTCTCTGCAACAAACATATTTTAAAGGACATAAATGTTTGAAATATCCACACTAACTTAGGATCATTAGTTATATCTAAAGGTGCAATGATGGTGTTATGAATCAGAACCCTTAGATTGCAAAGCTGAAAGCTGTGGTTTTTATGTTGCTTAGTATGTCAATATACATTATAATTATTTTTAGGTGATAAATTGTCTTTTCTGAAGTAACTTTTCTCTGCCATCTCAGAGAAAAAAAACGAATTTACTTTTAATCGTGCCACTGCCCTCTACCTTCATGAAGGATTCACTGTGAAGGAATGGTATCTCCATGGAAACAAGGAGCTTTTTCAGGGTGCTATAAAACTGGTGGATTTTCAGGATGCAAAGGCTTGTGCAGAGACAATAAGTACCTGGATAGAAAGCAAAGAAGATGGTGAAGTTTCCTGTTTTCATGAAATCATTATTTGCCATTGTGTACATGGCTTTTAATATCCTAAAGACTGACCGAACATTTTTCTATTCCATTCTGGATCAGAGGGGTCAAATTTCTTGTATTATTTTGCTGTTATTTAAATTAATACAAATGTGAAGAACCAAGGGAAACTGTAAGTTGTTTATGAGAGATATTTACTCATAGAATTCTTTTTTTCCAGATAATTCTTTTTTTAAAAATTTTTTATTTAAAGGGGTAAAACCGAAAAAGGAGAGAAATATTACAGAATTAAAAAAAACACAAACAGTAAGAAATCACTAGCTGATAAATTACATATTGCTCTTTTAAAAATAGGTGTTCAAGTTACAAAATTAAAGCACACAAAATGGACACTCAAGCAGTGAGACTGCAAACAGATCTGTTCAACAATCAAACAAGAACTAAGAAATATGGGTAACAATCCTGCACACATAAATATACATGCAGTTATATCTTTTATGGCACTTCCTATTTTCTCTTTTTTACAATAGCAATTAAATATTTTTTAATTAAAGAGAGAAAAAAACAGGAAAATGGTAGAAATATTACAGAATTTCAAGAAAAGAAGATAAACAGTAAGAAATCACTAGTTGATATATTACATATTGTTCTTTTAGAAATAGTTATTCAAGTTACAGAATTAAAACACACAAAGTGGACACTAAAGCAGTAAGAGTGCAAACAGATCAGTTCAACAATCCAACAAGAACCTTTTCTAGATAATTCTTAATAAAATATTTATAGTAAAAATTTTTGTTGGAGCTATAATGATCTTTCAAGTATGGGAGTAAGAGTTGTATCTTTGGCCTGGTAGAAATTAGCTGTGTGAATCCCAAGACTTTTTTCTTACATAGGCAGAAAAAAATTCAATGTAGTTTAAACAACTGTGTTAATATTTTATAATAATTATTAATAGTACTATCATAAACAAAGTATTCTAATCTTTAATTTAAAGATTAAAGTCTATTATAAAATGAGATTTTTTTTCAAAATTTTCTATTGAAATAATTGACCAAACAATTGTGTCAACTATATAATCATGTAGATACAACTTCACATTTAAAATATATTCACTTTTTAATAAAAGAATATCTCTCAATTTCTTGAAGGAATGAATTGCTTATATATATGTTAAATACATTAACAATTTTAGCCCTTCATAACACATATATTGAATGAAGTGAGCACTAAAATCATGTGTTGAAAGTTCTGAAATACATTTTTTCCAAAGTGAAAACTTTTTTTAGAACAGAAAAATTAATATTTAAAATACATGCCCAGGAGAGAAAAGAGAAAATTACATAACTCAGTAAATACTTTTATGTGGACTAAAAATGTGTTTTATTATTCAGTGATATAACTTTTTATAGTTGAAAGGATGCATAATGGTCTTCAAACTGATAAGGAAAAGTTTGGTAATATTGGAACAGTTCCAACACTTGTGTTCTGTTACTAAATGTGATGTAACAAAATAACAAAGCATGTTAGGTAGCTTAAACCAACAGGAAATCTTTCTCTCACATTTCTGGTCTAAAAGTCAAAATCAAGAGTTTACATGCCACTGTGTCTGAGACTATGGGTAGAGTCCTTCCTTAGTCCTAGATTTTAATCATACGTAGCATGCTTGGTCTTTCTCTTCTTACAGATGTGTCACTCCAATTTTTGCATGCTTGTTGCATGCCCTTCTGTCAGCCCATGGCATTTTTAGACCTTACAGGACATTAGTCACATAGAAATAAGGGCCCAAAGTATTCCAACTTCTATCTAATTGTTCTGTAATTATCATAGTTCCAAATAAAGTCACTTTATCAAGTGTTGATGTTTAGGGCCTCACTACATGAATTTGAGTGTGTGTGGGGAGACACAATTCAACACAGTACACCAGCCATTCTAAACTCTGTGTTGTTGTAAAGCAAAATGTCTCTTTCATGGAAAATTGGTAAACACCAAGGAGAGAACTACTCATCATGAGGAGGCTTATATCCAAGCTACAGTAAGAAGATGTGAATGATGTTTAAAGTTATTGTTTGAGAAACACTTGTCCTTTCCCTTTTTTAAAACATAACTAGTTTAGAATAAAGATCAATAAGATGTTGGATAGTCTAAAATTACTAGGGTGCTAACTAGGATATTGTCTGCAACATACTAGAGGTCTAAATTTAGAAATTGTCTCACAGTTCAGTATTGGCTAAAATAATTACATCACTTTTCCTAATGTAATATGAAAGCCTATGGATATCTTTTAAATATTGTATCCATTTCACTGTATGTTTGTAGTACATGTTTTCACATTCATCATGGGGAGTGGTTATGTGTACATAATAAAGCTTGGGTTTTTTTTATGTTCCCTTTCCCTTCCCACCCACCTCCCTCCTTCCACCTCTAAATCTCTTTACCCATTTTCATTCTTGAAGTTTTCATTATTCTTAACTCATGTTTGTGACATATACTCTTATAGTCATTGAGGTTATTAGGTTCCTGCACATGACATATCTTCACTCTAACTTCTCCTTTCCCCACCCCCTCTCCCAGGGCCCTCAATCACCTGGACCCTTCCCATTCATAGCAGATCTACCTCCTGTCTTCTTCTATTAATCCAGTGTTATTCTCTTTAATTTTATAAAGTGGTTTGGAAGTATATTTTGATTCTTTTGATTAGAGAACAGTGACAGTCAACATATTATCTTTGAATAAAAAAAGATGTACGCTTAAATTATAACTCTAGCTCTTGTCTTGAACTTGAGGATGGAAATCAACTTTGTCAATTCTCTGTTACAGGTTAATGGCACTGATAATGCTGACTTCCTAGGATTTTTGTGATGATTAAAAGCTTTAGTCTATTTTAAGTGCCTTTTTCCTGAAAGTGCTACTTCATACCTGTATATCCAAGTTTCTGATAATTATAGATAATTAGGAATTGGCTGCAGATTACACTCCTATTAAATGGCTGCATGCTTTTCCTTTGTTATAACTTTCATTGCATTACTTTATGACCATTTAAAAAGGCCCTTCAGTGATAAATAGGCATTATTAAAAGTTGTAATAAGTCTTACAATATTCTCACCATTATCTTGAAATTGTGATGCTATTATAGTAAAAATCACCAACTTGTAGGTATATGGGACATATATTTTCCACCTGTTAGAAGGCCATACTCCATTCAATTAAAGAGTATGATAATTAAAACAGAAAAAATCAAAACCATTATTTTTGCATTTTATCTCTTAGTAAGAAGTTACAAAGAAGAAATTGCATATAGTTCATATAAAATAAGCTATTTTCAGTATCAGTAGATTTTAATATTTATGTTGTACCTATTCCTAGTTATCTAGAGTTCTGAATGAGTTAGCATCACTCAAAAATGTGTTTTCTTTTACCAGGAAATAATTCAGGTTCAGTAAAGTTCTGCCACAGCATGTTATTGTTTGGAAGAATTATAATTAATCTTACATCGTATTTGCCAGTTAAAACAGTGATCTAATTAGACCAAATATTCCAGATAATGTAGAGCCCCATATGTAGGTTTACCTTTTATGTAAGTAAGGGTCTGTTAACAGCTTCCAAACCTGGAGTGCCAGGTAAAATACTTGCTGGGCATTCACAGACTCCATAGGAGATGCCAGAAATGTCTCTGTTGTGACAAACATAGTTCTATGTTTAGGAATATTGTATTTGTCCTTTTCTTTAATAAAAAGTTTTCAATCTAGTTTAAAAATGTAAATTGATGCTTAAAGCATCCATAAAATTAAAAAGCACTTCATTTTCTTCCTTTTTTACTAAATGAGTAAATGAGATTCAATGCTGTTGACTAGGAATCTCTCAGTGTGTGAGAAATATTTTAAAATTCTTCAGTTAACTTCCTCTTCACAGGTGAGGAACACAGAAATGCACCAGAAGCCACAGTCCTAAAAATATGGCTGGCCCTGCATTGGAAGATCTGGGCAGTTTTCCCATCCCTTTCTGTATTTTTATCTTTGTTCATTTGAAAGAAACCTGGTTTTCTTTTAAGCTTTTACCACTTTACAGGGTCCATTGAGAAGATATTAGGTGTGTTTCAAAACTGAAGAAATTCACTTGAACTGTGACAATAAGTGGGACAGATGACATATTATAAATGATTATCTGAATCTCCACAACAAACAGTCTTCTCAGAGAAAGGTCAGCTTCTGTTTTCTGCTCAAAGTATCATGAACATATGTCAAGATCTATTATTATGGTGTGAAAAACTTGACCAGATACAGTTGCTGGAAGGAAAATTTACACTTCTGAGGAAGGATTTAAGCAATAAAAATTTAGAACTGGTTTGTTAGGTAATTTTTATTTGAAAAATAGAATATTTTACTTCTTCTTTCCATCAACCATTTATCTAGGAAGCAGGTTCTTAGCAACTCAAAATAGATTAGTGGAGCTAGAGGAAAATGATGCAAAATATGAGAAAAATGCATTTGGATAATGAGAACAAAAGATTTCACAATATAATCCCTTCCAAATCATTCATTTTATTAAAAACTTTTTCTAGCAAATGTGTACAATATTTCAAGACTTTTCCTCTTCATCTTTTCTTCTTTTTAACAGATTGAATGTAGAACAAAAATTAGACTTCAAGGAAGTTTTGTATTCTTTGAACATAACTGAGATATTTACTGGTGGAAGCAACTTTTCTGGAATAACAGGTATTACAATGAATAATTTCTGCATTGTCATGTTAGGTTGTTTTCTTAGTACAGTACTAAGAAAACTGATTGATTTTAAAACTGAAAGATTAATTGGCTCCAAGCACATATACATGGTGAATATATGTGATAGGCATGCTGAACTGTCTTTGAACACCCACTCTACAGTAATTTGTATTTTAGTTCTCTTTACTGAAAGTCAAGAAGCAGTTCATAATGTTAGACAAAGCATTTTTTTTAACCTCTAATAGTACATGTTGTCAGTTCAGAATGATTTCTTCACTCTTGGAAATTTGTTCATTTATATCACACATTTCAATACTTCATTCCCTTTCTTCCCTTCATCTCCCTTTGTTTTTTCATGATTACACAAGCATTTTAGCTATGCTTGTAATAAAACCTTATAGGTAAAAGTATTATGGGGTTAGATTTCTGCCTGTTTAGATTTCCTTCTCTGCATAGTTGGAGATACAGCTTTGTGTCTCTTATTTAAGTAGAGCTAATTCAATGCTGATAAACTAATTTTTAAATATTAGTTCATCAAAATTAATTTCCACAGAATAGATACTAACAAGCTGATGAAGGATGAACAGTATCAAGAAATTACAATCTGCGGCTGGAAGATTCAGCAACAGATACCTTTAGACTAATAAAGAATTGGAGATGGAGCTTTCATCCTAACTCACATGAACATAACTGAGATATTGGGGGACTGTACATGGTTAAATGATCACTTGTACAGTAATACAGGATATTTTTAAAATACTTACAATTTGAGGAGTCCTCCTTAGTTCAAAAAGAGATAACTAAACAGAAAAATGAAAGAGTGCCAATCATTACAAATTTATTTATCCTTTTTAAAAAATGATCTTCTGTGTAATAAAAGGTCCTAAAAGATTAGTTTTCATATCTTAATTGAATCATTGTTGAATATATTTTATATTTTCCTATATTAAATACCTGGACTTCAAAATGACATTTCAAAATTTATCCTCTCATCAACTGCATGGTAAGTGAAGAGAATAAATGAGTTTTCTGGTTGGAAGATGTAGATGGGGTTCACAGGTGTCACAGATGTTCATTATCACTTTATTTCTTATATTTTTAAAAATTTAATTAAAGAGAAAAAAAGCAAAACAGAAAAAAGAGTAGAAACAGTACAGAATTTCAAAAAAAAGTAAGAAATCACTAGTTGATAAATTACATGTTGTCTTCTCAGATATAGTTGTTAAGGTACAAAATTAAAGCATACAAAGTGGACATTCAAACAGTGAGGCTGCAACAGTTCTGTACAACAAACAAAAACTCAGCAACATGTTTATCAATCCTACACACTTAAATATACATGCAGTATATAGTGCTCCTTTAGAGCACTTTGTTTTCCTCCTTTTGCTTTTTAAGTCCATTATTTGTTTAGTTATATCATGTTTCAGCTTGCTCAGTACCTTACTGATCTGTTTCATTGTTATTTACTTTTTAATCAACTTATATAGTTCTGTTGCTTTGTTTTTGAGTTTCTCCTAATCCATTCCCCATGGGTCAACTTTGGGGGAGTTGGGAGTTTTTGGAGGTATTTTGCTACTTTATCTTTATTATTATTATTATTTTGAAGGTAGTAAAATAGAGCAGAACAAGACAGAACAAAGCCAACTGAGACAGTGTAGTGAAACTGGTATAGAACTTCACAGCAGGTTACCAGGATAACAGTAATACATACAATAGTATATCTCATTTTCTTCACAATAGTTGTTCCTTCAATCAGGTGCAGCCAAATCGAAGGAAATACCTAACTTGTAAAGACAGAATATTGAATAGAGCAATACCTTTAATCAGAACAGAGCAAAACAGTGATACCAATATTTGCCTTCTAAGAGTTGGTAGAAAGAAATCCCTCATTATCACTCTCAAACAGGTTGTATATACTCGTTCTCACAGTGACAGAGAGTCTGACTTCTTCCAAAATTTCATCAACACCAAGAATGAGACAGTCAACATTATGTATTGCAACAGGATATCTCTCAGAACACAGTGATCCCACCAATGTGTAATAAGCCAAGCCATTTTCAAAAAATGTTTTCCTCTTTCACTTCTTTCTGGCCTTGAGAAGTCTGCTTAATATAATTTAGACTTTCAAATAACCACACTGCAATTTTCCATCAGTCTGTGCCATCTATAAAATCTCCTTATACAGATTGACTAAAGAAAATATTTCTAAAAGAGTTCACAAAAGAATTTGTGTAAACAAATAACTCTTAGCAGAGAAGAGTAAATGTCCCACATTTTCTGCCCCTTTCTACCTGGGCTGCCTGTTGAGGTTGTTTTAACTCCTCTGGTTTTGTCTTGTTGCCTGTAATAGAGCAGCCAGAGCCAATGTTAACACTACAGCTGGTGGTCAGGAACACAGTGAATTCCCTGATAGCTTATTTGAATAAAATATTTTTACAGTTACTTCAGAAACTGAGAGAATTCTATTTGATTTTTCACTCTGCTATTATTCCCTGTGGCAAAGGACTCAATCTTTCTGAACTTCAACTTTCTAATCTAAGTGAAAAAACACATCTTTGTGATGGAAGGGATGTGAAAAAAGAATATAAATAAAATGCCTATTTCATCTATTCTCCATAAATTTAAAAACAAATCAAGCAGCTAGCATCATATTAATATTTGCTTGCACATTTTGTTGCAAAACTTTAGAAGTTTTCTTGTCTTTTAATTTTATATAGACATACTTGGAATTATCAAAAAAATTAAGAGAAATAATTGCTACCAAGATATAGAAACCAGAAGAAGTCAAGATGACCAATCAGTGAGCAATAAAATACAAAGCCTCCCAGGAGAAACAACTCATATGCCAGAAAAAAACATCCTGGATAGACCCAGACAGAGGGAGATGGATCCTCTTGACACAGAAAGAAATTAAAATGTAAAAAAGCTTGTCAAACATGTTGGGACTACAATTGGAACAGCTAAAAATTATGGGACATAGCACTCTTGCTGCGACCCACCAAGTTTGCACCAGCCTGAATTTGCACCAGGTTGAATCCACACCAGCTAAGAGCCATCCAAACTCATTCCCGCCACCATTCAAAGGAACCACAGCAGTGCTGAAGTCTGGGGTTGGTGAGCCCAATGGAGAGCAGAGCCAGTGAAGGGACCTTCATTAATCCATGGTCACTGCTGGGAATGAGACTCCCCCCTTGAGAAGGGCATGACCAAATGGGTGACATGTTGGAATCAGGCAGGAGAAGCCTGAACTGGGAGTGACAGTGACTTCAGTTGGTTGCTCCCTCCCCAGAGCAGATTCATGGGATTTGCTTGGACTGGGTTGCACCCTGGCCAGGACCTAATAAGCCATCCCAGATTGATTCCCTGTGTCTAGCACACACTAACCAGGTGAAGGCCCGTGAAGTTTGGCTGGCCCAGTGGGGAAGGGCAGGCATACGCAGCCCCTGCTTACATCTTAGTGACAAGAGCAGGCAGGAGAGGGTGGAGTTCCCTTTCCACTGTACTTTGGAGGAACCGTGGCCAACAGGGAAGAGGGCTGGGACCTGCACTGTACACCTGTGTGGAGGAAGTTGGGGCCATGACAGGAGAGAGAGGCAAGAGGAGGCCCTCCAGCCCAGAACCCTGAGAGAACTGATCCAGGAAAGGGAAAAACAAGAGAGATTCAGGGTGGCAAACATGCAACATCAGACATGGCTTCAATGTACAGTAAGAGATATCTTTGGGACCTTGTAGATGAGCTCAAAACTGAAATATTAAATCAGGTAAAGCAAGATATGAGTAGAGTAATAAAAAGAAATGCTCTCAGGAAGCATTTCTCAGGATGATACAGACAGAAGAAGGGAAGAACACAAAAAAAGGAGAGAAACATTTGATAAAGAATATAAAGAAAATCTAAAATACATGAAGCAGATTAAAAGAGACTACCAGGAAATTAAAAACTCCACTGAAAGCTGGCAAAACACCTTAAAAGAAACAAAGGATAGACTATCAAAACTTGAAGACAAGTTTGTAATGTGTGATCATGAAAGGAATAATCTCTTATAAATAACAAGGAAACAGGCAGTAAAATACAAAGGCAAGAAGATGTCAAGAGAATCTACAATTTAAGAATAAGAAATGAAAATGAAGAAGCAGGAATACAAACAGGTGATTACAAAGGCTATTCACAGAAAAAAATTAAGGAAAACTTCCCAAGCTTGGGAAAAGAAAATGACATTCAGTTATGTGAGGCATACAGAACTCCAGCCACCTACAACCAAAACAGATCTATACCCAGATATATAATAATCAAGATACCAGAAATTCAATATAAAAACAGAATATTAAAAGCCTTCAGAGAAAAGAAACATTACCTATAAAGTTAAGCCCAACAGTATCATGGCTGACTTCTCCACACAGACCATCAGATCAAGAAAAGCTTTGAGCAAAATATTCCAAGCCCTAAAAGAAAATAACCTCCATGCCAGATTGATTTATCCTGCAAAACTGTCACTAGAAATTAATGGAGAAACAAGATGCTTCCATGACAAAGAGGAACTGGGTGAGTTTGTGACCACCAATCCAACCCTACAGAGAATACTGAAGGGCATTCTAGAGAAAGAGAGAAAAAAAATACCAGGATTTTATGAACAGTGGCAGAAATCCCTCAATGAGTGGGGCAGGCAGTAGAATGAAGGAGAAAACTAGACAAACCAAGACAGAAAAACAGCATAGCAGAAATGAGGCAGAGAAGGATGGCTATAATCTCTAACACAGATGCCCTTGATACACTGTATTATTAATAGTGCACCAGGATTTAAAACCAACATTGCTCACACTACTCTGCTTAGATGTATTATATTCTGTTCCAGTCATTCTACCTGTACTAGATTTGAGGGCACAGACAGTAATCCCCAAAATAACAGGATATAGTACGGTAATCATCTTTAATTTCCTATTAAGTCAATCTAAAGCTCTGTAAAACCTACACTGTTTTACCATGACTGATCATAATCGAATCTGGTTTGTTAGATCACTGCTTTGTATTGACAGATTTTATTCAAAGTGGTTATGATTGATAGTATCAAGTCTGACAGTATAGGCAACTGCACTGAAGATGACAAGATTCACTAGAATATCCACTCTGGTTTGATTAGTACCTGCCTTTGAAGTTTTATATTGTCTACAATGTTTTATTTTTTACTAATATTTTTATGTACTGCTATATTCAATTATACTGCCATATTTATTTATGCCTGATGATATAGGCCATTCTATTGAAGATAATAAGAAACAATACAGCAATCATTGTAGATCACCTTATACTGTGGTTTTATATGACTTTTTTGTTTCATGTTTTTATAGGAATTTGTTTTGTTTTGTCTTGCTAAGTTTTGTTTTTCCCTCTAATACAGAAAGGATAGAAATACATATAGAGACTCATGTATGCATAGCAGTTTACACTCTCACTATTTGATGATCTACTTTGTATGCTTCAATTTTGTAACTTGAACAACTATTTCTAAGAGGACAATATGTAATTTATCAACTAGTGATTTCTTATTGTTTATCTTTTTTCTGAAATTCTGTATTATCTCTACACTTTACATGCTTTTTTCTCTTTAAATAAAAATTTTTAAAAAACTTTTTAAAAAGAATATAGCCAATTTATATTTTAACTTCTTAACTAAATGTTACAAAAATGTATTCTGGATATATTTTCTTACAAAAAGTATTTGGGATATATTTTCTTTATTTGTCTTTTTGATGTGAGTATCTAAATAACTGTTTCCTGTATTTTATAGGTGTATGCATTCCTGTGATCATGAGACTGACTTGAACCCAATTTATAGCAAATCATCCATTTCTGTTTATTATGAAATATAATCCAACATGTGCTGTTTTTGAAGTCTTTGGGAGTACTACATAAGTTAAACTTCAAGTTGCAATCTACATATCTGAAATCATTTTTAACCCAATAGATATTTGTTAAGTACATGGTATATAGTAGGCATCATATTTTAGTACTTGATGAAAGCCTAAGATGGGCAATAATAATAATAATAATGACTTCCTCTGTACCTATCACATGTAGTAGCCATTTTTGTATGCATATCTCTAAAGGTAACACCATTCTGGCAGAGTTAATATTTAACTAATAAAGACATAGAAATATTATGTAGTTCATGTAAAATCCTACCACTACAGAGCTGTAGAATGGGGAGTGAGGTTAGCTCCCTTTTTATGATGCCTCAATTGGGGTGGAAATAGAGTTGTGAGTTGTAAGAGTAAATGACCAATACAGGCTGCAAGTCAACATAATTCCATACCTACTTTCTGCACAACTGATAAAAGATGGTGCAGTTACAAAATAGGTTCAGAATAGATTGTAGAAGACCTGGAGGATTAGATTGGTGTTTTACATCATGTCAGCATATGAAAATGCAGACTGTCTTGACATATGTTTTAGAATTGGTCTTATGAAAAAGAGGCCAAGGATGTGAATACAATGGAGAAATTTTCTCTAAGCTTGTATTTGGGACTCTTTGGCAGTCAGAATGTTCATGTGAAAAGCGTGAATCACAGGAGAACAGAAATTAGATCTTAGCCCAGATTTTGGCAAAATTCCTTACATAAAGTGTCAGTATCCCTAGAGCCTGAGACTATGGACTCTGCTGGGGTAAAATTCCAGCTTGAGTAACCAGTAGTATTTAGACAAGTCACTTAGCATTCCTAGGCCACATTTCCTCAATTTCATAGTTGAATACAATGTTAGTATTTTATCTCATAAAGTTAAATCAAACCATATATGAGGCCAGTGATGGTGTCTCTTGAACATACCAAGTGCTTACTATAAATACATTAATAAGTAAAAAAGAGTGAGTAACTGAATAAATGGAGTAAGAGAAAGTATTAAATTTCTCTGTAATTACTACCTAACATGAGAAAGAGATATAGTTAAGTCCAGAATCTAAATTTGTCACAGATACTGATGTTGGTCCACTAAAATGTATTCCAGTCTCTTTTCTAATTCTCTGAAACTAATACAGTGATGCTTTTGAAAGTTGTATCCTACAATCAATGTAATAGTTTTAGAATTGCTGAGGTTGCATTAACCCAAATTCAATTCAAATAGCTCATGTGTCTGTAGTACAATAGTTTCTGAGTTTGAAATTTGATGTATATGTCTTTAACCCTTGGATAACTCTAATTTCTTACAAATAGTTTATAATTATTTCATATGGAGAAAGGAAAGAAGACACATTGGTCATCAGTGCACATGTAAATAGTGACACTTAGAATAATGATGATTTATTCTATTTGTTATATTCTAAGGATATATGGTAGCTTTTGGTAAAAGAGTGAAAATTTAAGTACCAAAATACTCCACTTATGTATTTATTTGTGATAATGTTTAACTATCAGGCCTCAATGACAATTTTCACTGTTTATTATAATGAGATTCTCTAAAGTAGAGTTACTTCTTTTAAATATTCTTTAAAATGAATGGCCACACATTTATTAGGAAATGTAAATTGTTGCAATATAAAATGTAGAATGGGCTATTATCTTAAAACAATATACGTTTAGTGATTTACTTTTCTCTCACAAAGAAACCATTGAGATTAATGAAGATGGTGATTTAGTATCACTGTAGTCAACTATTAAATAGGTTCATGCTTTACATAAAATATTTTCACTTGACAATTTCTGAAGTATGAGGATAAATCATTTTAGTTTTAGAAGAACTAATTTTTATCAAGATTTAAAGTTTTCTTTTGACCTACATTCCTCTTGTACAAATTCTATATTTGGATCTTCTAATGGGTGAGTTGTAAAATGTTTATTTATTTAAAGCTCTACATTAAGCCTTCAGGAAAATGAATTTTTTTGGCTTTTGTTAGCTGAGAGTTTAGATTCACTTGATAGACTTGAAGAAGAAAATTGTGAATGATGTTATATGAAATGTGCCATTTTTGAGAAAGCAGAGCATCACAGTTTTGAAACTGACATCCACACATAATAAAAGTTACTACATTTTGAACTTGTTCAGGTCTTAGGTCAAGGGAAGTAAACTGCAAAATATTAATTAAGGAATCTTTCATTTTAGCCATTAGCTGTGTTGTACTGTATATTTTAATATTAAGAGGTAAAAGGTGTTTCCTAATGATTGGGAGTACTACACATATATGTATATTTTTTATTAAGTGTGGGGATATCTATTTAGGAAGGATGCAGGAGGAAAAAACAGAAGGAATAATGCTTTGCCCTCAGTCTGCCTCCTAAACTTATTTCAAGGAATATTTCCACTTGGTAGTTACCAGATTGCTGACTATATGTTGACCATTGTTGACCTATGTCAAAGCTCAAAATTTCTCCTTGGTGATAAAAAGATTGAAAAGACAGAGACAAAAGTCTTATATGTAGTGCCTTGTAGTTCAGAATCCTTAGCAACTTAGATTATGGTGTTCAGTTGGGGAAGTAAAACAGATTATAAAGTGAGGTGTATGTATTAATTCACCATGATTAATGTATATATTATGTATCAAAGGTATATACTAATAAAATATAAAGAATTCTCCAACAAACAATTTCAAAAAGCATTTTGTGCCATAGCATTATGAAGACACAAGAGTCACTGCTGATTCTAGTTTTGATTAAATATATTATTCATACTTGGAAAGTTATGTGCATGCCCCCATTTATCTGAAATATAGGCCAATTTTTTTCTTTTTTTCCAGGACAATTTTGAGATTTTTGAGAAAGGATATTGTTGATTATAATTATTTACAAAAAGAAAAAGTAAAGCAGTTTGGAAATTATGTCTACTTCCATGTTACTGGCTTTTCTGACAGTGTGTTTTAAACATAGTTAACTAAAAGAGGTTCTCCCATTATTACTTCAAATACACTTGAATATTATTTTATATATCATGAAAGTTATGTAAAATTTATTTTATCACTTTTGACATTAACCTTTATTACATCTAAAAATATAAGGAATTTAAAGCAACATTTTACATTGACCCCTATGCCACAACCCTTTCCCCAGATGAAAAGTAGGGTTAATCAATTTGACATCATTTATTTCTGCTGTGTCCTCTCGTTCTTATTTCCTTTTCACTTGCAAACATAGAATGGTTGAAAACAGGTGTTTTTATGCCACCAAAGAAGTGTATGGTGAAGAGCTGCATCATCAAAAGATGAACTTCTTTATGGCCAGCAAATCAATGATTAGCTT
>PVLA01018250.1:0-15023 GCA_004027455.1 Hydrochoerus hydrochaeris | reverse complement strand
AGGCTACTGTGACCCTCAGAGCATTAATCAAGCTGCATATATAATAGACAAAAGGATACTTATGAAAGATCTTAATTAAATGGAATTTATAGGACTCATTTCTAGAAAATGGAGATTAGAAGAGCAGAGGATTTATTCCCCTTCTTTTGGATATGCAAACTAAATACTTTGTATGTAGCAATCAAGTTAAAGAGAAATAATAAGCTTCTTTAGGAACATAGAGTAGGAATCCTTGTAATAAATTTTAAACTAATAACATAGGTGATTTTTATACTTTCCAAAATTTGAAAAACGCTTCATTATATGTTACTGGATGCCTTCTTCAAAGATCTGAATGTCATTAACTGGTCTCAAGTAACAAGTCTTCAGAATATTACCCACCATGAACCAAGAAGCTTAACTGTACATCTACCAAACTTCCAGTAACAGCCTTAGCAAAAGCCCTAATGACACGTTAACTGTTGCCAGACCTCATTCTTAGCAAAGGAGCTGCACTGAGAGATGCGTAATTCTTGTCCA
Source organism: Hydrochoerus hydrochaeris (assembly GCA_004027455.1). Lineage (NCBI taxonomy): Eukaryota > Metazoa > Chordata > Mammalia > Rodentia > Hydrochaeridae > Hydrochoerus > Hydrochoerus hydrochaeris. The sequence goes on along the minus strand of PVLA01018250.1, from coordinate 14,504 downwards.
GTACCAAAGTGCTTCCTCCTGTTACTAGGTTGCCCTGGGTATGAGTCAGTTGCCACAGTTCCTGAATGCAGCACATGGGTTATACTTGACTATTCAAATTTATTAACTGCCTCATGTTAAACTCATAACATTGTGCAACCTGGTTGCTGTGTTACCAACACAAACCAACTGTGACGCACCCTCTCCACTCAAGGGACTGATTTAGTACCTCATCAACAGAAAACTGCATCTCCCCCAACTTGGTAAACAGAATTCTTGTAACAAATGGCTCATGGCAAAATGATGCTGCTTTTTTGCCGGCTTCCCAGTGACTGAGAAGGCTAAAAGAAAACCTTAAATTTAAGCAGAAAAGTGTATATTTGGTATGAGGGCAGTTACTGACATTTTAGTAACAACAGTGATAAAATATATATCCCATATGATTTTCAAGAAAAGAAAAAACAAATGTTTTCTTCAGGATTATTTGGTCCAGGCCTTAACTTCTTCACAGTTTTTATGCAGTGTCTGTTTTATATGTGATAGGGCTTTTCTTCGAATTCAGAGATGTAGCAAGGAATATGACAGGCAAAGTGAGTCCTGTGAACACACACTATAAATATTTTAAAAAACAGTTTTTAGGGGAAAAGCTCTGATTTATTGAGTTTGATGATTCTCATAAAGATTTCCACTATGGTGAGATTTAAGTTACTTATATGACATCACTAAGGCTCTGGGAAATGGTGTAAATAGTCAACTTTTATGAGCCAGTGGGAACCATATCCAACACCCTCCTGCAACACAGGTAAAATAAGGCATAGAAGATGGGCGGAGCAAAAAGAGATGGAAGGATCATGTAGAAATGTAAGTTTTAAGAAGCACCAGAGCCCTTTATTGTTTACTGTATCTTTCTCTCAGAAGTTTTTCAAACACATTAGCCTAATAAGCAATCCTAAAATCAAAAACTACTTAGAATTGTGTATTTCCCCAGAATTTCTCAAGGAGACTTGATTACAGAACCATCTTGCCATTGTGTATCATCATCTCCTGAAAAGTTGGAGATGTGGTACTAATGGACTATAACGGATTTCACTGAAAGTTTCTCAGGTCACTGGCTGGCAGAGAGCATGGTGCCTCGCCACAGACAGAGTGGCGCTACCAGAGAGATGGTCCACTCCAGCACATGTGTCACAGTTGCACCAGGTAACATTTGGTACTGGTTTCCAGTATTTATTTAGGTATTGTTCACGTATCTGAGATATTTGAGTAACTGGGGTTTTTCTTCCTTGTGAGTTACATAAACCCTTTTTTCCCTTCTTCTGAATTCTTCCTGTATTCACTTAAGGCTGATTCACAGGACGTCAACACTGAAAGCCAAACTAAACTTGTTATCTTATGGAATAACAACTAGATGAAAATAACTTGGGCTTTTGAAATAATGATTATACTACTAGGGATGAATCAGTAGTCTTTTTATTCGTGTCAGCACAGGATAACTGAGAAAATGTGATAAATCACATACACCTTTATAACAAACACAACTGTGGAGACACTTAAATTTTGATCTTCTAAATAGCTATAAAGAAACAGACTCAGAGCAGTAAGCTGAATTAGAAAACATCTAGTAGTGATTGTGTGTTGCATAAGGATGTAAATGATTTGTAGACAAAAAATTCTAACAAATTATAAGGATTTCCACATGAAACTTTAGAAAATTTTCAAGTGGTAAAAACTCTTAAAATATGTAATATTTGATACAAATAAAACTTACTTATTAACCCCTGCAATCTATCCCCAGTTTTCCATGGTTTTAGTTACCTACAATCAATACTTCTAGGAAAATATTAAATGGAAAATTTCCAAAACAAAAAAATTCTTGAGTTTTAACTTGTGTACTATTGTGTAACAGCACAAGATCTAACGGCACCCTGCTCTGTTACATTGGAGATACGGTTTATTTTTTCTAGGGTATTTGTGCTACTTAAGCTACCTGACCATCTGTCATTTAGTAGAAATCTGGTTATCAGACTGACTGTCACCATGTCACAGTGCTAGGCTCAAGTTACTCTTATTTTACTAATGGTCCTCAAAACACAAGGTCAATGACACATAATTTGTATATGCTAAAAGAAGCCATAATGTGCTTCCTTTAAGCAGAAAATCAAAAGCACAGTATGACATTTGAGAGGTACCACATATATATAATTTTGCTATAGTATATTATTATACTTCTACTTTATTATGTTATTGGTAATGTCTAATTTTTAAATTATATACAAGGAAACATACAGACATACAAACAAACATACATTATCCAGGGTTTCAGGCACCCACTGGGAGACTTAGAATATATCTTCAGCACATAAGGGAGGGCTTTTTTATACACTTATTTTTATACATATTATGTGTATCTCCATACCAAAGTTTTGATGTGGGACCAAGACTTCAATAAACATATATTCAAAATACATTTAAATATGCCTATGAAATATTTCTAGACATTCTAAAAAATAAAAGCCTTGTCACAAATTTGTTATTTTAAACAAATGTTATAAATGTTATTTATTGAAACTATTATGATCAGGCTTGGGCTCAAGAAACTAAAGTTTCAAGAACAACCTAGAGAAAGACTAAATTTTGATGTGAAACAAACTTATATTTGAATTAAATTTAGCACATTTTTACTAAGGACATATTTGGCTAAGGACTTTTACATGTGAAAAGTTCAAGTCTGTCATAGGCTGAAGAATTTTAAAATACTCTGATAATTTCTCAAAAGGAACAGAGAACAAAATGAATTTTGCCATTAAAATAGAAAAGTTCATAATCTAAAAATAATTTTGATTAAATTAGAGACAATCCATAAACATTTGGCTTAAATAAAACTGATGAGTTTAACTTGGAAAGTTAAAGCACTGACTCCACTCCTACAGGTTTTGTTAGCTTACAGAACAAAATCACTGCCTAGAATAGAGCCTACCAAATACTGTAGACTTCATTTACTTGGTGACAATAGTTATTTTGCTAAAATCTTATGAAGCTATTGATTGTATCCTTCCTAAACTCTGCTTCAAGGATATTTTGCGTGCATAATAGATGAATTTGGATGAAATATTACTTTGATGCTTTGTGATCATTTTTTTAATAGAAGAAAAGTTTGTTATGTATATCCTGTTTGATTGCTAGGATAAATTATCTCCTTAAGGTTGCCAATACTATTAGCAACAATGGTTGGTATATCTAATTTATGTTTAAATGAACATTCACACCAAAGTCTTTCAAGTCTCTGAATGTGAGACACTTGATGTAGTCTCATATATGCACAAATGCAGTGGTACCTCAACAGTACAATCACTATAGATAGCTAATTTAGGTAAAAATATTATAGGTAGGTAGAAAGGGCTGGTCCATCAAGAGTCAGTCTAAAGACTGAATGTCATTACAACTGTGGCTGAAAGTGCATCTGTTGGAGGCCAGGCCTCAAGATAAAGATGGAATAGCCAGGCCTATATGCCTCTCCAGAGGATAAGTGGCTACACCTGGTCCAATGAGGTCTAGTGCAACATGAGTCACCTCAGTGGGTGACCAGGACCCTCGAACCCATCCCTTCCTGAAAAGTTCTTTGTTTTTCCATGAACATTTGCTACATGACTTGCTTCTGCATTGATCAATATTGCCTACATGGCTATGTTTATAACCTTATTGGTTGATCATAGATTTGACCTACATTGTACTGATGTGATTGTGCTTTATACAGCTTCCACTGAAGAGTGAGGTCCTCAGCAACCCACTTGGGACCCCTCCTGCCTCTCAGGTGCTGTATCTCTCCCTCTCAATAAATATTTCTCACTCTTAAGTTCTTTTAGCACTTAATTCCTTATAATTCATTCAATTTTGGGTAACAGGAACTAGTTGTATCAGACATCTAGAAGGTTGGTACTTATAATGTTTCCCCTGTACCATTTAGAGATTATCATTCCTGTATCCTATTCTGGGTATGTATCCATTAGCAGGGAAGTCATTCCATGAATGGCTGAAGATGTACTGACCAAGCTTGAAATCCAAAATCTAATATCTGATCTCTATGTAAGCCAATCTCCTTCTAATAATTCTAGCCTTTCCACTGAAGATTCCAGCAAGTCTATGTTTTACTGAATAAAACAGCAAACAAAAATCCTTGATCCCTAGGGACATATAAGTATTAATGTTGTTTTGTAACATTGTTTTGAACCCAAGATTCAGAACTTGTACATTTTGTTAGCATTGCTTATTGAGAACAATGAAAGTGGAAATTTGTACCCAATGAGAGATCTTCAGAGACCATTGGTATTGGTTACATTCCAAGAGTACTGCTACCTGACCAACATGTATGAAAAATCATAGTCAAATTGTTACAGGCAGCTGAGCTAGAAATACTATAGGCAGCTAAACAGAGTTAGGCCCTTGAAGAAGCTGGCACAGAGAATCAGAGTTCTGGTGACCTTGGAGACACACACCTTTTGTTGTGGGTCAGATCTCAAGACAGAAGGCAAAACAAATGCAACCACACCCTTAAATATAATCCTTAGGGATTAAGTATGAATTTCTTTGAGAAGCCAGGAGTTACCATCCCAACCCCCTATAGGAAGAGGCACTGATTGATAAAGAATGCTCACTTGCTACATGACTCGCTTCCCTATTTGTCCCTGATTTGGTCAATTTTACTTGAACAGTAAATTTATTGGTTGACCACAGCTCTGTCCCCCTTCTTGTCCATCTACCTTGTGAGTTCCCAGTTTTCTCCACTTTAGACCCACCTCACCTCATGGTTTTACTCTATAAAAAATCCCTAGAAAAGACATAATAGTTGGCAACCCACTCAGGATCCCTTCTGTCTCTCTCTCAGACAGAAGCTTTCTTTCTCTTAATAAATATTTCTGCTCCTAACCTCTGTTGTTCCTAAAATTCATTCGTCAATTTTAGAGAACACATATCTAAACTTACATGCAGCTATACTTTTTATAGCACTTCCCATTTTCTCTATGTGGGATTGATGACCATATTTCTAGGTTCTTGTTGGATTGTTGAACAGATCTGTTTGCACTCTCACTGCTTTAGTGTCCACTTTGTGTGCTTCAGTTCTGTAACTTGAATAACTATTTCTAAAAGAACAATATATAATGTATCAACTAGTGATTTCTTACTGTTTATCTTCTTTTCTTGAAATTCTGTAATATTTCTACCTTTTTCCTGTTTTTTTCCTCTTTAAATAAAAAAATGTATAATTGCTATTGTAAAAAAGAGAAAATAGGAAGTGCTATAAAAGATATAACTGCATGTATATTTATGTGTGCAGGATTGTTACCCATATTTCTTAGTTCTTGTTTGACTGTTGAACAGATTTGTTTGCAGTCTCACTGCTTGAGTGTCTATTTTGTGTGCTTTAATTTTGTAACTTGAACAACTATTTCTAAAAAAGCAATATGTAATTTATCAACTAGTGATTTCTTACTGTTTATATTTTTTTTGAAATTCTGTAATATTTCTCTTTTTCTGTTTTATCCCTTTAAATAAAAAATTTAAAAAAAGATAAGCCAACACATATCAGTTAATGGTATAAATGTAAATAGCTTCAATTCACCAATCAAAAGAAACAGACTAGCAAATGGATGAAGAAACAAGATCTAAAAATATGCTATATACAAGAAACACATCTAAATCAAAAAGAAATTCATAGATGGAAAACAATATTCCATGTAACAGGAACCCAGAAAAAAATCAGGAGTAGTTACTCTGTTTGAATACAAAGTGAACTTCAAACTAAAAGTGATTAAAAGAAATAAAGAAGGTCACTAAATACTTGTTAGGGGAAAAATTCAAGAGAAAGGGATAACAATCATAAATATATATCCACCAAATATGGATGCACCCAACTATATAAGACAAATGATAATAAATATAAAAAAATCAAATATGCAAGAAAACAATTGTAATAGGGGACCTTAACATCCCATTGTCACAAAAAGATAGATCAACTAGACAAAAAGTTAGCAAAGAAATAACAGAACTGAATCAAACCTGTGAACAAATGAACTTAATATAAATTTACAAAGTGTTCCACTCAACATCAGACTACACATTCTTCTCACTATACATGGTATGTTCTCTAAAATAGACCATGTATTACCCCAGAGAACATGCTTAAGTGAATTGCAAGGGAATTGAAATTATCCCATGCATATTATCTATCTATAGTGCACTGAAATTAGAAATTAATGACAAAAGAAACTGAAAAAATTACATAAACACATGGAAATTAAATAATACCCTCCTGACCAAACAATGAGTCGGAAATTAAGTAATACCCTCCTGACCAAACAATGAGTCACAGATAAAAATAAAGAAGAAATTAAACAATGTCTACAATTCAATAAAAGCGCAGGTAAAACATAATGGAACTCATGGGATGTAATGAAAGTGATCTTAAGAGGAAAATATATAGCAAGAATGGTCACACCAGGAAAACAGAATGAGCACAAATAAACAAAATAATGCTATACCTTGAGCCTCTAGAAAAAGATCAGTTCAAGCCCAAAGCTCATTTAATGGAGGAAACTATAAAGATAAGAGAACTTGAGACTAAGAAAACAATACAAATAATTAATTAAGAGTTGATTCTTTGAAATAATAAACAAAATTGATAAATCCTTAGCCAAGCTTTTCAAGAAAATAAAAGGAAATACTCAAATTCATGCAATGAGGAATGAAAAGGGTGAAATTACTATAAAGCCTATGGAAATTCAGATCATCAATACCTACTTTTAAAATTTTTATTTGCATATGCTACAAAATACACAACAAATGGAGAGATTCATACAAATATACAAATTACATATAAAGAGCTGTCAAGAAGATACAAAACTTTTGAGTAAACCAATATCAGTTACTGAGACTGAAAAAATAATTAAAAATTTATCAGCAAATGAAAGTCAAGTTCCTGATGGATTCATGACTGAGTTCTACAAGAAATTTAGTGATGATTTTACACTAATACTCCTCAAAATGTTTAATGTAATTTAAGTGAAGTGATTATTACTCTGATAACAAAGCCAGAGAAAGACACAACTAAAAAAAAAAAACTACAGACCAATCTCCCTATTGAACATAGATGCAAAAATTCTCAATAAAATACTAGCAAACAGAATGCAGGATATCATCAGGAAGATTGCATACAATGATCAAGTGGGATTCATCCCAGGAATGCAGGGATGATTCAACATACACTGATCAATAAACATAATAAACCACATCAAAAGAGCCAAAGGAAAAAATCATGTGATCATCTCAGTAGATGCCGACAAAGCTTTTGATAAAGCCAATACCTGTTCATAATAAAAGTCCTGCAGAAAATTGGAATAGATGGTCTTTACCTCAATCTGATAAAAGCCATCTATGACAAACCAACAGCCAACATCATACTAAATGGACAAAAACTGAAATCCTTCACTCTAAAATCAGGAACAAGACAAGGATGTCCAGTATCACCACTCCTATTCAATATAATTAGAGTAATTAGATAAAAGAACAAAATAAAAGGAATAAGGATAGGAAAGGAAGAAGTTAAATTATCATTATTTGCAGATGTCATGATACTCTACCTGGAAGATCCTAAAAATTCCACCAAAAGACTTCTAGCTGCAATAATGCAATTCAGTAGTGTAGCTGGATACAAAGTCAATACTCAAAAATCAACACAAACAGCAAATTTGCTGAGAAAGAAATTAGGGAAACTGCATCCTTCACAATAGCATCCAAAAGAATGAAATACTTAGGAATCAACCTAACAAAGGAAGTAAGTGATCGATACATTGAATATTACAGTATTTTGAAAAAGGAGATTGAAGACATTATAAGAAAGTGGTAAGATATCCCTTGCTCTTGGATAGGAAGAATCAACACAGCAAAAATGGTCATAGTCCCAGTATTGCTATACAGGTTTAATGTAGTCCTAATCAATTCTAATCACTTTTAGCATACCTCACAGGACTAGTGAAAATATTCCCAAAATTCATTTGGAACCAAAAGAGACCTAAAATAGCAAAAAGAATTCTGAGCAACAAAGGCAAGGCAGGATATCACAATCCCTGACCTGAAATTATATTACAAAGCTACTGTGATAAAAAGCATAATGGTACTGGAAAAACAAACAAAGAAACAATCAAATGCAAAACCATACCTGAGGATTAGTGGAACAAATTAGAAGATGCAGGTACAACTACAAACACACTTAGCCTTTTTATCTTTGACAAACAGGCCAAACATATTCACTGGGAGAAAGGTAGCTTGTTTAATAAATGGTGCTGGAAAACTGACTTTCTGCATGTCAAAAACTAAAATTAGACCCATGTCTATCACCATGCATGAAAATAAAGTTGAAGTTGTCACAACTTTAATATTAAAATAGAAACACTAAATCTACTGGAAGGTAGAAATCTTGAAGACATAGGTGTAGGCAGAGGGTTTGCAAACAAAACTCATATTGCCTGGGAAATAATTCAAAGAATCAACATCTGGGATTTTATCTTGTTAAAATGTTTTTGTACAAGGAAAGAAATCACCAAAAGAGTGAAAAGACAACCCACACAGAGTGGGAAAAAGTTTTAGCCAATTGTCTTTCAGAAAAGGACTTATTCCTGGAACATAAAAGGAATTGAAAATATCAGATCCCTCGAATTCAAATACACAGTCCAAAAATGGGTATCTGAGATGAATACGCACTTCTCAGTTGAAGTATAAATGGCAAATAAATATGAAAAGAAGTTCAACAGCACTGGTTAGTTAAGAGATAGAAATTAAAACAATGCTGGGATTTCATTTTACTATAAAAAGAATGGCTATCATCAAGAAACCAACCAATAACAAATGCTGGTGGGCTGTGGTGAAAAAGGAACACTTCACTACTATTGATTGGTTCAAGTATAAACTGTTATAATCACTACAGACATCAGGGTGGAACTTCCTCTAAAAGCTAGGAATAGAGGTCCCATTCAACCCCGTTATTCCTCTTCTCAGTATCTTCCCAGAAAAATTAAAAACATCATGCCACAATGATATATGTGCACTTTTATCTATAGCAGCACAATTTGTAATAGCTAAATCTTGGAAACAACCAAAATGCTCATCACCTTAGGAATGGCTAAAAACAGTGAGGTCATTTTATACCTTTGAGTACTACTCAGCCAGGAAGAAGCATAAACTTGAGACTTTTATAGGTAAATGAATTCAACTTGAGACCATAAGGAAAATAAATCAGACTCAGATATGTAACATCATATTGTCTCCCTATTGAAACAAAAGAACAAATAAGGTCTAAAATGTACAATCAATATTGTGAAATTGAAAGAAATTCCTCAAAAGGAAAAAACAACTAGGATGGGTAAAGGGGAAAAGAAGAACAAGAAATTAATGCTCTCTGAAATCTTATAAACAAAGAATATTCTTAATTTTTTACCCAGACATTTTTCTGCATTACTGAGGTCACATGTTCATAATAAATTTGTATTTTGCTTTCTTTATTTTCATTTGTGAGCCATTGTTTATTCAAAAGGTAGTACCTAATTTCCCTGTATTTGCCTAGTTTCCGTGGTGTCTTCTGCCACTGATTTCTAGTTTCACTGCATTATGATCTGACTATATGCAAATTCAATTATTTTGCAATTACTTGAACATGCTTTATTGGCTAGTAAGTGATCTGTTTTGGAGAAAGTCTTACATACTGTTGAGAAGAGTATGGAGTCTGTTGTTATTGCTGATGGAAGGAAGGAAGATTATGTAGATATATCTTAAGCCCATTTATTTAAAGATTTGGTTCAACTCTCATTTTCTTTGTTGATTTTTGTGTGTGTGCAGCTCATCGGTCCTTTTGTGACAGCTGGATATTGAGGTCCTCCGTTACAATAGTATTGCTTATCTGATTTTTCTTGTCCATTAGCATTTAATTTTTAAAGTGGGGTGTACCAGTATTTGGTGAATGTATACTTATAACAGTTAACTCTTCCATTTGATTTGTTCCCTTGGATTTCTGTTACATGCAATATTATTTTTTATTCTTTGATTTTTAATGTGAGGGGTTTTTTTTACTTTTAATTGCCCCATATTTACTCTGCAGGGCATGTTTATTTTTTAATAAATGTAAAACTTCACTATCTTTTGCTCTTGTTAAAAACAAGAAGAACCTAGAAAGAATCTCTAGAAGGAATCCACAGCACCCTAGAACCTGGTAACCTTACTAAATATTATTTTCCTGACTATACTATTCTAAATAATGTTTTTATTTTCTTCTTTATAGAGAAGCGGTTATAAAACTCTATGTGCATACAAATTTTTATCATATTTTTATCCAATTCTGTTAAATTCCAAGAATTATATTGACTATACTGAAGAATACAAATATTTTTAAAGTTAAACCTAATATTTTAATAATTAATTTCCAAAAGGTAGTAATTATATTTATACTCACAAAAATAGGAATAATTTAACAATGTAATCCTATCTTTTGTAAATATTTCCCCCTTTATAATTTTTATTGGAATAATTTTTGGTCTTTAGTTTGTTATTTGGCTGATAGACATTTCATGTTTGAAGATAGACAAATCAATTATATTTTGTTTCTGATTTTTAAAAATTTTATTCTGGGAAATCATTATTCCTACAGATATTTGATAGTATATTAATTTCTACTTTTATCTAGACTTTTTATAATTTAAACTTTAACACCTAATTCTCTAAACATGTTAAGGTATAAACATGTACTCGTTTTTTCTAACAACATATTTTTAAAATATTTACTATTTTCCATGGATATTAGAGAAATCCTAGATTGCTTTATTTTTCTACAAATCTTTGTCCTTCTTAGATACGCATACTAATACACTCTGGTAAATCAGAACATTTGCTTCTTTCACAAGAAAAAAAATTCTTTTTCACATGTCTAAATATTAGATTTTCAATCATTTGTCTCCTTGTGGTGGAACTAAGTGCTTGATTGACAAGGTAATGAACCTCTAATTCCTAAGAGTCACAGATTTTTATGTTTAGTTACCTATTAAAAAATTTATAGGTCCAAGCAAAGAGTCACAGGTTTTAGTGAAACCTACTTTAATGTTTCTGATTATTATAATCCAAATATTGACTACTGTCATACAAATATTGTATATTATAGCCCAAATATTGTAATCCTTTTTCCAGTCCTTCTCACAATCCAGAAAGCTATATTTGTAATCCCACTGAAATTCAATTGGCATCCCAGCAAGTTAATTCCAGTCTGACACCTCCAATGCAACCTGTGGCAAAAGTAATGTCACCAAGACATATTCAAAGTTATGGGCAACCAAAAGGTCTTAAGTCCAATTCAAGTGAGGCTATATGGACAAAGGTCCTGATCCGAGGCCTCTCTCACAATTCATTATCTTGTGAAGAAGAGAGTGGTTCAAGGATGAGTGATAGTGAGAATGGCAGGAATTATGTGATCAAGGTGAGTTAAGCTAGCTGGGTGGAAAGTAAGCACTTCTGTAATATGCAGAGAGAAAGATATGCAGAAAGCCCAGTCTGCATAACTCTATTGGGAGAGCATATAATTGAATTTAGGAGGCTGGTGCATCAGTTTCTGATATGTCAACTTGCATCAGTATGACATTATTGATTATTTTAACCTATATTAACCTATATCAACAGTCATATATCAATATCTTTATAATATTTGTTCATTAACATTCATTTAATATTCATTTCTTCAATTATTAGAATGTGTTTCATATTTGCAGTGCTTTCTGCATAAACTCAATTTTATTTGATATTATTAAAGGAAATTATTTCTACTTCTATTGTATATTTTATCTTATTGTTGAATTCTTTCTCAGATTATTAATGTGACCATAAAATAGTTTTGCATTCAGACTTTTTTCTTTTTAAACTGTTTTTAAGAACAATTAGTCTATAGATTTAATGTCCTTAACTATTAATGTTATTAATTATTATGCATACTGTATAGAATTATTAATTTCTACCCTGAAAAGAATTTCTAGGCCTGGAACCTCCATCGTGGACCTGCCCTGCCACTGGGAACTTAGCAGAAGCCTGCATCAGGGGTAAGCTGCCTGGAACCTCCACGTGGGCCTATCCGGCCAAAAGGAACTTAGTGGAAGCCTGCATAAGGTGTAAGCTGCCTGGAATCTCCCCCATGGGCCTGCCCTGCCATCTGGAACATCGAGGAGGCCCACCCAAGAATGAAAACTGCCCTGGATTGCTTCTGCTGGGACCACCCTCACACCTGGAACATCAGAAGACCTGAGCAAGCTTTAGTTAATGTGAAAAAATTTGGAACTTTGCTCCCAGGTGGTGAACCTTGGACTACAGTGGATACTACTGTATCAGTGTGGTGAGTATGCCCCTAAAAAAAGGTGTACAGGGGATAAATAGGGCCAGTAGTAAAACCCCTTCCAACTAACTGTAATACTTTGGTGTGTCTGAAAAAAGTGTGTGTGATCCCCTCCTACACATAGAAAACATCAGGCAGACTGAAAATGACAAAACAAAAAAGCAAAATGCAGTCTCAAACATATAGTTCACCAGAAGCAAGTACACGAGACATTGAAATAGAGGACCACAAGAGTAACACACTGGGAATCTCTGAAAATATAGAAAGTGAAATGAAAAAACAACTGCATCAGGCTATAGAGGAAATCAAATTAGAAGTACTCTCCCATGTAAAGATAGAAATAACAACTTTAGTAAAGGAGTTGTTGAATGCAGCTAAAGAAGAACTAGAGAAAAAAGTGCATGAGCATGGGAAACTGATTGAAACTTTGAATGAACAATATAGAAAACAAGCAGAATTCATGAAACAAACTCAAAGAGACATCTAAGAAACAAAAAAATTCTATTGAAAGCGTGCAAAACCGCCTAAAGGAAGCTGAGGATAGGATTTTGGACCTTGAGGACAGGATCACAGTTAGTGATCAGGAAAGAATAGAACCTTTAAAAATAACAAAGAAGCATGAAATGACAATCCAGATGCTTCAAGATGATTCCAAGAGCAACAATATAAGAATAATGGGCATTAGTGAAGATACAGGAGTCCAGGCAAATGATGTACGTAAAGTATTTACAGAAATAATAGCAGAAAATTTCCCAAACATGGGGAAAGAATCTGATATGCAGATAAGTGAGGCATATAGAACACCAAACAGTCACAATCAACATAAATCCACACCCAGACACATAATAATTAAGATCTCAGACATACAGGATAAAAACAGAATACTAAAAGCTGTCAGACACAACTCACCTATTAAGGAAAGCCCATTAGAATCATGGCAGACTTTTAAGCACAAACCCTCAAGTCAAGAAGAGCTTGGAGTGAGGTATTTCAACCCCTGAAAGAAAACAACTTTCAACCCAGACTGATGTACCCAGCAAAATTTTCATTCAAATTTAATGGAGAAACAAGATACTTCCATGACAAAGAACAACTGAAGAAATTCATGTCCACCAAACCAACCCTAGAAAGAGTACTGAAAGACATACTAGACAGAGATAAAAATGACCACAATCCCCAATACAACAACAGAAAGAAACCACCAGGTAGGATAAGCAATTAAATAAGAGGAAAAGCAGAAAGAAACAACTGGAACATAACATGGCAAAGTAGAGCCAGTACACATCAGTGATATACATAAATATAAACTGCCTCAATTCACCTATAAAAAGAAATAGATTGACAGAATGGATCAAGAAACAGGATCCCACAATATGCTGTATACAAGGAACACATCTGACCTAAAAGGAAACTCATAGATTAAAAGCCAAAGGATGGAAAACAGTATTCCATGCAACAGGAACCCAGAAAAAAGAAGGGGTAGCTATTCTATTTGCAGACAACGTGAACTTCTAACCTAAAATTATTAAAAGAGAGAGGGTTACTACACACTTGTTAGTGGAAAAATTCAAGAGGAAGAACTAACAATTATAAATATATATGCACCAAATACAGGAGCACCCACCTATAAAAGACAGATACGAATGGACGTGAAAAACCAAATACACAAGAACACAATTATAACAGGAGATCTTAACAGCCCATTGTCACAAAGAGATAGATCAACTAGACAAAAAGTCAGCAAAGAAACAACAGAACTGAATCATACCTGTGAGCAATTGGATTTAGTAGATGTTTACAGAGTGTTCCACCCAACCACATCAGAATACACATTCTTCTCAGCTGCAAATGGCACATTCTCCAAAATAGACCATATATTATCCCATAAAACATTCTTAAGTAAATGAAAAGGTATTGAAATCATCCCATGCATAATATCTGACCATAGTGCACTGAAATTGGAAGTTAATGGCAAAAGAAATTGTAAAACCTGCATAAATACATGGAAATTAAATAACAGCCTTTTGAACAATCAGTGGGCTACAGATGAAATTAAAGAAGAAATAAAGCAATGCCTACAATTCAATGAAAATATAGAAACAACATACTGTAA
>PVLA01018249.1:0-15024 GCA_004027455.1 Hydrochoerus hydrochaeris | reverse complement strand
TCTCCCAGCTTTTAAGTATTGAAAATCCCTAAAATGTTTGGAAAATTACTTGTTCATCCCTCTGCACATATTTGTATGGTGAACTTCTAGCTGTTATGTGCCCACAAAACAGAAATACAGTGATATTTCAATTTATTTGTTTTACAATTTTGAGGAAGATGAGAGCACTTGTGCTTGTGAAGGAAAGATGGACATGGTTGTGCTTGCTATGTGGAGTTTGTGAAGAGAAGCAAAATTGACCAAACACTTTGTTTGCAAACCAAACTGTTTGCAGACAGAAGTGATTGCAAACTAAGGTACACCTGTAACTAAGAAAATCAGGGAGGATATACACAGCCATGATTTGAAAATAGGAACTGTATCTCTCAGATGACCTGTGCTATCTTCTGAAGCATTATTTATTAAATGTGATATGAATATATTATTGCTGTCCCTTTTGTTTCCTTTAGAGTTATGATTTTGATTGCCAATGCTGACTTTATTCTTGCATAGAAGTTTGCTCCAACTTGAAAGTGTTTTCATATTTCTCAGTTAAAGATGCAAACTGGAGTATCAAAAGATGGCAGACTGATAGATAACAGGATACAGAGCCTCCCCTGAGAGAGACAATGCATGGTGTAATAAAATGCCCTGGAGAGGTCCAGATGGAGGGAGATGGATCCTCTTGACCTAGGAAGAAACTAAAGGCAAAAGAGCTGGTCAAACATGCAGTCCTGGGGGACATTGCAAAAGCTGAGATTAGCACCACAGTGCTCTCCAGCCACCTGAATTCACATCACCACTGCAATTGACCGGAGCTGCCCGAGCTTGTAGCTGTGACCTGCTGTGACTGGCCAGAGCAGCACGAACATGCTGGCGCACCCAAAACCATACCACTGTGACTAACCAGTTGTGCTGAAGACTGAGGTTGGTAAGCCCAACAAGAATGGAGCCAGCAAGGGACCTCCATTAACCACAGTGAGTTCTGGGATTAAGCCCATGGGAAGGGTGCAACCAAATGGTCAACATATTGGAACTGGGCAGGAGGAGCCTGAACTAGGAATGACAGTGACCTGAGTTGGTTGCTCCCTTCCCAGAGCAGATTGGTAGGATCTGCTTGGCCTGGGTCACGCCCCTGGCTGAGATCTAATAAGCCGCCCCAAACCAATTCCTGACACATAACACACACTAACTCAGTGAAGGCTCCCAGAAGGTTGACTGGCCTGGTGGGGAGGGGCCAGCATATGCAGTCCCTGCCTGCACCTCAATGACAAAAAGCAGATAGGATATGGAAGAAATCCTTTGCCAGTGTTCTTCGGAAGAACCATAACCAACAAGGAAAGGGGCTGGGACCTCCACTATACACCTGTATGGAAGAAACAAAAAAACATGACAAGAGAAAGAAACAACAAGAAAAAAACCCAAGCTCAAAACCTTAAGAACATTGATACAGGAGAGAGAAATACAAAAGAGGCAGATGGCAGCAAACATGCAAGATCAGACATGGCTTCAATGGACATTAAGAGATATCTTTGGGACCTTGTAGACAAGCTCAAAACTGTAATATTAAATCAGGTAAAGCAGTCTTTAAGTAAATTAATAAAAGAAATGCTAAGCATCTCTCAAGAAGACACAGATGGAAGAATGGAGAAACACACAAAGAAGGAGAGAAACATTGAAAAAAGAATAGAAAGAAAACTTAGAATACATGAAGCAGATTAAAACACATTACCAGGAAATTACAAACTCCATTGAAAGCTGGTAAAACTGCTTAAAAGAAACTAAGGATAAACTGTCAAAACTTAAAGACAAGTTTGTAATGTGATCATGAAAGGAAAGATCTCTTAAAAATAACAAGGAAACAGGCAGTAACCATTCAAAGGCTAGAAGATGACAAGAGAATCTATAATTTAAGAATAAGAAACATGAATGAAAATGCAGGAATAAAAACAGGAAAATTAAAAAGACTATTCACAGAAATAATTAAGGAAAACTTCCCAAGCATAGGAAAAGAAAATGATATTCAGATATATGAGGCATACATATCTCCAGCCACCTACGACCAAAACAGAGCTACACCCAGACATATAATAATCAAGACACCAGAAATTCAATATAAAAACATATTAAAAGCCATCAGAGAAAATAAACAGATCATCTATAAGGGAAAACTCATCAAGATCATGACAGACTTCTCAACACAGACCAGATCAAGAAGAGCTTGGACCAAAGTATTCCAAGCCCTGAAAGAAAATAACCTCCAGCCCAGATTGATGTACCCTGCAAAACTGTCACTAGAAATTAATGGAGAAACAAGATGCTTCCATGACAAAGAGGAACTGGTGGAGTTTGTGCCCACCAGCCCAACCCTACAGAGAATACTGAAGGACATTGTAGAGAGACAGAAAAAAAATATCAGGATTCCAGGAACAGTGGGAGAAAGGCTTCAATGAATGGGGTAGACAGTAGAATAAAGGAGAAAAGTAAACAACCAATGACAGAAAAATAGCACATCAGAACAGAGACAGAGAAGGTTGGCTATAATCTCTAACATAGATGGCCTTGATACACTAAAAAAAAATACAAGCATAGTAGATCAGGAGGTAGGGTCCATTGAGATGCTCTGTATAGGAAATAGAATCAACCTGAGAGGGGGTTTATGGACTGAAAATCAAATATGAGAAAACAATGCTCTATGTGACATGGAGTCAGAGAGAAATAGGGGCAACTCAACCATCACCTGCAGATAGGATGGAAAGACAGCATACTTATGTGCAGTAGAGAACAACTCAGCTATAACGAAGGAAAACCTTGAGGCTTTTGTATGTAAAGGAATACAACTTGAGATCAAGTCCAGGAGTAAGAAAGTTCAGAACCACTTAGGTAAATAGCAGGTTGCCCCCCCCACGCAGTCTAAAAATTGAGGGAGTTGGTGGGACCCAAAATGCACAGCACCCCGTGGGAGTGAAAGTGGAGGAATAGTCTAAACAAATAAGGCAGAGGATATTGTCAATAGTGTAACAAGATTTAAAACCCACATTACTCTCACCTCTCTGCTTAGATGGATTATATTCTGTTCCAGTTTGTCCACTTGTACTAGATTTGAGGGCACAGACAGTTATCCTGAAAATAGCAGGATATAGTATGGTAATCATCCTTAATTTCCTATTCACTTAATCTGAAGCTCTGTATAACTTATACTGTTTTACCATGACTGATCCTAATTGAATCTGGTTTGTTAGACTGCTGTTTTGTATTGACAGATTTTATTCAAAGCTGTTATGATTGATAGTATCAAGTCTGAGAGTATAGACAACTACACTGAAGATGACAAGATTCACTAGGATACCCACTCTGGTTTGATTATTACCTGCCTTTGAAGTTTTACATTGTCTACAATGTTTTGTTTTTACTAATATTGTTATGTATTGCTATATTCAAATATACTGCTATATTCAAATATACCTGATGATGTAGACAATTCTATTGAAGCTAACTAGAGAGAACACAGTAACCATTGTAGATCACCTGGTACTGTGGTTTTGTATGACCTTTTGGTTTCATATTTTATAGGAATTTGTTTTGTTTTATATTGCTCTGTTTTGTTTTTCTCTCTAATACAGAAAGGATAGAAATACATATAAAGACTCATGCATGGGTAGCTGTTTACAGACTCACTGTTTGAATGTCTATTTTGTATGCTTTAATTTTGTAACTTGAGAAACAATTTCTAAGAGGATGATATGTAATATATCAACTAGTGATTTCTTACTGTTTATTTTTTTTTAAATTCTGTATTTTTTTTACCCTTTTTCTGGTTTTTTCCTTTTTAAATAAAAAAATGCACATTGATACCCTATGACATACTGTTAACTACAAGTTAGACTTTTTATAACACAAATTTTAAAAGTTTTCAATATTATGTGTCTTTACTTATTGCAGAAAACATAAATTCCTGCAGTGAGTAAGTAGGTTTTATGTAGAATAGAAGCAAGCTACATGATGCTTCTGAGGAGCAAGTTGTGGGCACGTAAGATCATTCTATCTGATACAGCTATTTCTTCTTGTCATAGGTGATTCATACCCAGCTCTCACCATTTCCAGTGGTGTCAATTTGTTTAGGAAAAAGAGATATCATGAAATTCATAAGATTTTGAACTGAATCAAAATCTCGTAATTGTGGAAATAAACATTTTCCAAGGCAGAAACTCTCTATCACTGCCTTCAAAGGAGGTAGATGGAACATTGTATTTCTGGGAATATAATTACTTCTTAGAATATACTCAAAGCTGTTGTACATATTAACAAAGTGTCTCCAGTACATAGCTACACACAATAAAATGATAGTTTGCAACTACTCACACCTCATTCGATTGTCATTAAATACCTTGTTTCTGAATGGTAAAATAGGGAGCTAAAAACAATCCAGATCAGGTGTCCAGGTTCTTGCTCAAAAACCATCAGAATTCTTGGTATATGTACATGCATGGAGCTCAACTTCAAAATCCCCATAGAATTGAACTGAGTCTTAAATGGAAAATGTGTTTTATATAGATATATCCCAAAGGACACATTAGAGTTTTAGGGACACAGGTGGTGCTGGAGTAACAAAATAACTGTTATGGGAGGACAGAAAATAGTGGGAACTTTTCAACCTTTCTGCGGTATGATGATGCACATAAACAAATAATGTCATTTGTATATACCTGTTCACGTGTTTGTGTGTGAGCATGTATATATCAAAGCAAATGAGAAGGAACATGGGATATTCTTAATGAAAATCATAAATTTAATAGTTTTCAAGGTATTTTTTGTTAAGACCTTGTGAGATACAACTTGAAAACATTTAAATGCAAAATGCCTCAATCATTCACATATATAAGTTCATATATTTTATTCATTTACTTTTTAGTACCGTTTTATTACATATTTACTGTGTGATGTTAACATTATATGGTGAATTTATTTGGCAAGGTGGCACATGAAATCAGCATATCTTAATGAATTTCAGTCCCCTTGCCCCTCTCTACCTTTCTTCTTATCTACTGTTTACTTTCTTCCCCATGTCCAGAAGCCTAACATTTGTTTTTCTATTCTCTCATATATTTTAGTTATTTAATTATTTTAGTTTAGTTTATTTTAAAACTCACAGAGTATTTTTTTCCTCATATAGGAGAAAACATGAAACACTTTATTTTTTGAGCCTGACTAGTTTCACTGAAATGATGATTTCTTGTTCTATTCAGTTTCCTGGGAATGGCATTATTACATTCTTCTTTGTGATTAATATTCTATGGCATATATTCAGTTCTTTTTATTGCATCAATTGAAATATCATTGAGTAATTTGCACTCAAAAAGCATAATTACAGGTCTTGGTTTTCATAAAATTTATTTTCAGTTAAGGTTAATGACTAAAGTCACATTGAAAAATTCACCAAAAGTTCAGGTTTATTATCATGCATAATAAAAATTAGGTGTGATTGTGTAGTGGTTTATATCTAATGTCCCTTCAAGGCCTTGTGAGCTCATAGATGGGGCTTCTGGAGGTGATGGGGTCATGGGATGTTGATATTCATCAGTGGATTGGCCTATTGAGAAGTGCATATCTAATTGTGACTCAGAGAGAAGATGGGTCACTGAGGGCATGGTCTGGAAAGGCCTATCTCACTCCCTCTCCTCATAATGCTCTCTGCTTCCTCCTGCAATTCTATGAGTGATTCTCCACTGTGCCACTCTGTCATGCCTGCTGCCCTTCCACTGAACCCTGCTTCAGACCATGGACTGAAAGCTCTATAGACTATGAGCCAAAATAAACAATTTCTCCTTTAAATCATGGGTGTAAGGCATTGTGTCTCAGTGAGGAGAAGGTAAATAAGATAAATAGCATGCCCAATTTTGATATATTAATCAATATGTTGACCATGACAATAATACAGTAAATGATTCAAAATTTCCTATTAAATTCTTAAAATAATGCATATAATGAATTTTTACTAATTAGCAGTATTAAAATGAGAAATTAAAAAAGAGATATGTATAAATTTAAAATTCTATATTATGTAGGTAGTTTATGACATATTTCTAAATGTATAATTTTTTAAATTTAGTTAATAACATTTTAAACCATAAATTTTGACATTTAAAATTGACATTATATGTTAAGCACATTTTAAAAAGGATTATTCAATATTAGTATGATAATTAAAGGAACATCAGATATTTATCATTTTTTGAATCCTTCTTATTCTCAAACATCAGTGCAGTTTATTTATAGAAAATGATAATATATACAAAGAACAGTTTGAGCACAAATTTTAAACTACTGATGTTAAATGTGGATACACAGTAAATTTCAGTATTTAATCCTCCCTGAGCAAATAATGAGAAATCCTCTCCCCTTAGCCTGATTCAGTGTATGTGTACTCAAGATTTCCTATTTGATTTTGTCATCTCCTTCCACTATCCTCACTTCAAAATGCTACAAAGTAGCCATCTCCACCCCAAAATGTAATTACTTTTCTGTATCCATCCTTTCCCTAAACAATTTAAAGGAAACTCTGATAACAAAAAGTCAACACTAGCTTCCTCTACTTTCTCCACACAAAACATCCCATCCTGAAGTTTGCATACACACCCTTTACCTTGAAGTTTTTGTCATTTTCTCCAGTACCTGCCATGTTAAACTGACCAGGTCACTCTATACTTTCATCTAACAGAACCTCTCTGAAATACTGAAGGTAATTCATTCACTCCTACTGCCTTCAAATATAATTTTGATTTCAGAAACACTAATAATTTCATATGCCTTCTCCTTTGTTGAAGAGTCAACTCTATTATGTGATAACATTGAATATCTTACCCTTGCTTTCTCTTGCAAACATTTAAATGTGTTGACTTCTCATTTTTTAGGAGAAACTAATATAATACTCTCCTCAGTAGCAAAGACATGCTTTTTTGTAAATTTAGTGGTTTACTTTTCTGCTCCAAACCTACTGGTTAAATTCAGCTCAGTGTATTATTGTAATTAAGCTACCTAAAAATGAATTCTTTGCATATAAATTCAAGCTACACATTCCTAACTTCATCTTACTATTTCTCTCCAAAGCTTTATAAATTATTAACTCAGTCTCTGTGCTGGATTAATTGTATCTCTGCCCACCAACTAGTGATTCCTCTACTCAAATCTTTTATCCTGGAAGTAAAATTTCTCTTATTATCTTGAGCTTGTTTGACTTGCTTTCATCAATGGCCATTAAGCAGCAAAGCCAAGGCAGGAGGCATCACAAACCCTGATTTGAAGTTATACCACAAAGCTACTCTAATAAAATCAACATGGTATTGGAACAAAAACAGACCTGAAGATCAATGGAACAGACTAGAAGATACAACTAAGAACTAGAAGATACAACTACGAACACACTCAACCACCTTATCTTTGATAAAGGGGACAAGCATGTTCACTGAAAGAATGATAGTCTCTTTAATAAATGGTGCTGGGTAAACTGGCTATCCATATACTGAAAACTAAAGTTAGACCCATGCCTGTCACCATGTACTAAACTAAAATCTAAATGGATCAAAGATCTAAATATTAAAACAGAAACACTAAATCTGTTGGAAGACAAAGTAGGTAAAAATCTTGAAGACATATGGGTTGGTAGAGAATTAATGAACAAGAACCAAACTGAAAGGGAAATACTTCCCAGAATCAATAACTGGGATCATGTCTTATTAAAGAGTTTCTGCATGTCCAAAGAAATCTCCAGCAGAGTGAAAAGAAAACCTACAAACTGGGAAAAAATCTTAGTGAACTGTCCCTCAGACAAAGGACTTCTGCCTAGAACTCATAAAGAATTTAAAAAAATCAGACCCCCAAAATTCAAAGACCCAATCCAAAAATGGGCATCCGAGATGAACACACAGTTCTCAGATGAAGAAATACAAATGGCAAATAAATACACAAAAAAATGTTCATCATCATTGGTCATTAGAGAAATGCAAATTAAAACCACACTGAGATACCTTAATCTCACTCCAGAAAGAATGGTCAGGATCAACAAAACTACCAACAACAAATGCTGGAGAGGATGCGGGGAAAAAGGAACTCTTCTGCACTGATGATGAGAGTGTAGACTGGTGCAGCCACTGTGGAGGTCAATCTGGAGATTCCTCAAAAGCTGGGGTTGGAGGCCCCATTTGACTCAGCTATTCTACTCTTAGGCATATTCCCAGAATATCTGAAAACATCTTACCACAGTGATATATGCTCACCCATGTCTATAGTGGCACAATTTGTAATAGCCAGATCTTGGAAACAACCTAAGAGCCCATCAACTGAGGAATGGATAAAAAAATCATGGTACTTTTATAAAATGGAGTACTACTCCACTATAAAGAATGATCACATTGAGATATTTATAAATAAATGGATGCAACTTGAATCCATACTTATAAGTGAAATAAATCAAACTCACATGTATAAATACCGTATAGTCTCCCTAGTGTAAGAAATGGTAAGAGTACAAAGGATTTTATGGTAATCAAGGTTCACCATTATATTGCTTTGAACTCTTATGTTTTCATTCATTGGTTGGAATTGTTTTATTCTGTTTTGTTTGATCTTAATATATGTGATGGTGTGAATAGTTACTTTGCAGAAAAGACAATATGGCAGCCATTGTTAACTTACAACCATCTTGCTCTGAAGTCCTACCATTCTTTTGTTTTTCTATTACCATTGGTTCTGTCATGTTGTGCCTTATTGGATTTTAATATGTGTGATAGTATAAACAAATTTTTTATGGAAAATGAGATAATACAGTAGCCATTGTTCATCTTCAGTTATTTGGTTCAGAATGCCTTGTAATACTTTCTCCTGAGTGGTTTTATTCTATTTTGTTATGTTTGACACTATTATGTATAAAGCTAAGCTCAACTATTTCAAAGAAAGAGACATTATGATAGCTACTGCTAATATCCAGTTGTCTTGTTGTGAAGTGCTGTGTTATTTACATTGTTCTGTTCTCATCTGCTTAGATCTGTCCTCTTTTCTTTTATTCTCTTTAAAATAAGAAAAATGTAAAAAATGGTACAAGCACAGGCTTGAAAACATGCACTTGTTTTTCACCTCTGTCTTTGCACTAGTCAGGGGTATCCTGAGAAGTTTGGACTCTGGTGAGAATGTCTGACTACACTGGCAGAAGTGAGGACCCCAATGAGACTATGCTACTCCAGTTTGAGGCCAAAGCAGCTGACTCCAGATAGCAAAGCCAACCTGAGACTATCAAGACAGCACTCACCTAAATCAGGCCCTGGGCACTGATTTGCAGCTTGTGAACAAAAATATTCGCTCACCGCATGCTGCTTATTTATGTTCTGTGCTTGCTCATCAGTGTTCCTGTGACAACAATGTACCTGATGTGATCCTTCAACAGAGAGCCTTCCTTTGTGTTTCAGAGAGATTGTATCCCTGTAATTCCTTTAACACATCTGATCCTTTATTTAAAGCACCTTGGGTGGTCTTTCATTCTGTAAATTCTTTATATATCCTTTTTTAGAATTTGGACTGAAGGTCTCTTTTCTCATGTCCTTTTTCTTCTCTACACTTTTAAGAGTTTTAAGAGAGAGGGAAGGAAGGAGACATAAAAAATTAATGTGATGTGATATATATATATATATACTCTAATGAATATAATCATTATGTACTAAAACCATGTTATAACAAAAATAAAATAGTAATAATTTTGCAAATGAATTGGGCTGTTTCCAAGATTTAGCTATTAAAACATGTGCTGCTATACACATGAGTGTTCATATATCACTGTGATATAATACTTATAACTCTTTTGGAAAGATACCAAGAAGTGGAATAGCTGGGTGAAATGGAACCTCTAGCTTTAAATTCTGAGGAATTTCTGTACTGATTGCCACTGATTGCTTATACCAGTTTATACTCCCATGAGTAGTGGAGAAAAGCTCCTTTTCCCACACAGCCTCTCCAGCATTTCTTGGTAATAATCATTCCTTCTCAAGTGAGATGGAACGTCAATGTTGTTTTAATTGGCATTTCTCATATTCTCAATATAATACATTTTCATGTATTTATTTGCTGCTAGTACTTCTTCATCCAAGATGTATCTCTTTCTGATGCTCATTTTTGGATCGTATCTTTAAATTGGGAGGTTGATTTTTTTAATTCTTTGCATATTCTAGATATTATTCCTGTGTGTGAGCACTAGCTGGTAAAATTTTTTCTCACACTGCTGGTTGTTTCTTCTCTTTGTTGGTGGTGTCTTTTGCTGTGCAAAAGCTTTTTACTATGATGAGATCCCAATTATTGTTTCTTTCACATATTTCCACTGTAATTAGGACTTCATTCATAAAGTCTTTGCCTATACCTATGTTTTTAAGAGTTCTACTTATTCTGTCTTCCAGAAGATTAAATGTTTCTACTTTTGTATTTAGATCTTGGATCCATTTTGACTTTAACTTAGTTCATGGTGAGAGATATGGATCTAAGTTTCATCTCCAATATATGGAAAGTAAGTTTTCTCTGGGCTGTTTATTAGGGAAATTATCTTTCTTGCTGTGGAGGTGTTCTGTCCCTTTTTCAAAGAGAAAGTGACTGAGTTTGTTTACAGCTATTTCTGGATTTTCTGTTCTGTTCCATAGAGCCTCAGGTCCTTTTCTTTCTCCTAATACTATGCTATTTTTTATCACGATAGCTTTGTAGCATACTTTCAGTTGTGCACCCTACATTACCTTTGTTCCTGAGAATTATTTTTGCAGTTCTAGGTAATTTCTAGTTCCAACTTCTAAGATTTTTTTTCTCTAGTTGTGTGAGGTATGCTATTGGTATATTTATGGGAATTGCATTAAATCTGTACAACAGTTTTGGAAGGATGGTCATTTTTCACTACTTAAGTGAAATAAAATGGACACACATTAAGACATCCCCTTGTTTCTCCTATGTGAGAAATACAAAAGGTATAAATAAGAACAAAAACAGAGGACAAATATTGGATAGTAGAAAAAAAATGTTCAAATTGGAAAGGGAACAAGGAAGGAGAAAGGGGAAGGAAAGAATAGCACATATGGATTTTTAAAAATTATAAAAAATGAAAGAAAAACAAAGGAAACAAAGTTTGTAAGTGCTTAGGCATAGAAGGATTAAAGGGAGGGGAAAGAGATGAGAAAAATGAATTAAGATAGGTTATGTAAGGAGCCAGGGATTTAGCTCAGCAGCATAAGCATCTGCCTGGAAAGCACGGAGTTATGAGTTCGATCCCAGGTTACCCCCACAAAAAAGATAGGCTATGTATAGATACAAATTCCCTATGATGAATATTATCATCATATGTGTAAAAAATGTACCAAACATCAGTAGAAAAAAAAATCCATAGACTTATGCATATATATTAAACAGTGAATAAATAGATGCTCAGCCTCGTGATAAGTCAGGATGAGACTAAGGATATTAAAACAATTTTTAAAATTCTTTTTCTTTAATAAAGTTAAATTATTCTTTAGCAGTATTTCTTTAGCTAATATTAGTTATGCCTGTATATTTCATTAATTTCAAA
The DNA here is from genome assembly GCA_004027455.1 of Hydrochoerus hydrochaeris. Taxonomy (NCBI): domain Eukaryota; kingdom Metazoa; phylum Chordata; class Mammalia; order Rodentia; family Hydrochaeridae; genus Hydrochoerus; species Hydrochoerus hydrochaeris. Next base: position 3,461 of record PVLA01018249.1, on the reverse strand, counting down.
AATAATGATTTTTAAGGAGATAACTATCACCTGTAAATTTTATGTGGTAGAAATAAAATATATTTCTTATGTGGCATCTATTTACCTACCCTATCACTTGCCTATTTATAAAGTGTCTGAATATACATGATATATATTTTTTTAGAGAAAAGCCAGGATCATTCTCTACTAAAACAAATGCTGCTATTTCTTCATATAATGATTTTAATTTGAGAACTGATACAATATTCATGCACAGGGAATTAGTAGCATAAATTTAATTTATAATTTTTATTGAAGTAATTCTCATGAAAAATAACACCACATTAACCATTTTAAAGAATTTACTGGCTTTTAATAAGTTTACAATTTCAAAATATTTCTAGGATTTTAAATATAGCATCCATACTCACTAAGCAGCCATTTCTTGTTACTTCTTCCTTAACCTTGGTAAACATTTATTACTTTCTAATCCATGGATATGTCTATATCCATGAACCTCCTATGTCAATATAACAGCACAATATGGAATTTATTGCATAAGGCTTATTCAGTTTAGCAACATCCATCTTGTTCTGTGTTAGTGTTTTGTTTGTTCTCCTGGCTTAATTTACCCATATGATGAGTATATCTCACTTTATATTTTCAACCCATGATGATCATTCAGTTACTTCCACTTTTTGACCAATAATTCTGGCATGAATGAATTCATACATGTTTGATTGCAAGACCACTTTTCAATTCTATGTGGTAGAGAGCCAGTATTGGAATCATTGGGTCATATGGCAATTTTCCATTTAATTTTTGAGGTTCTGGAAAGTGTTTTCCTCGGTGCTCAATACTGTTCTAGGCTAAAAGCTATTGATGCTTCATGAAAAAGACAATAAATCCAGAAAATTAGGTGCCAAATATTAAAATGATATTATCTAAAATAGGGTGGGAGGAATTCAATTATGTTAGGTACAGGTATATTCTTGATGCAGTTTATGTTAAAGACAGAAAGAACTGAGAGAAAACAAGGAAAAGAAGGAGGAGGAAACTGACAGTAGGAGGGAGGCTGGGCCTGAACACAACTTAGTGTGTGCATGTGTAAGAATGTTACATTGAAACTTTAATCTGCATAATAAATATTTGTGATTTTTTAAAAAAGAATAAGAATTAATTTATCAAAAATCAAGAGTAAGATATAAAGTAGACTACTGTAAAATAATGTAACTTTTTGAAAAAAAATTAAGGTAAATATAGCCCTGGTAAATTGGTAAACAGGAAAACAAAAGTAAATAACATAAAAATAAGCCAAAAATGAATCCTTCAAAAACAATCTTCAATGAGTAAGCAGCATGAATTCATTTTAAAATACTCCTTAAATTATAAATAGACGTAGACAAATTTGGCAATAAAAATAACACAAGAGTGAAAAATTAAATGGAAAAATTTTTAAATAGTTAAGACCATATCCAAACTTGTAAGATCCATTCTTTAAACTCAATAACCTATATAATTGCCCAATTCAGAAGGTGAATTTCAATATCATTCTGTTTGTTTGTTTGTTTATTTGTTTTCTGGGACAGGTTTTTATTATTCAATTCAGGCTGACTTTGAGCTCACTATGTAGCCCAGGCTTGTGAGTATCCTCTTGCCTCAGCCTCCTGAGTGCTGGGATTACAGATGTGCATCACCACACTTGGGTTGATATCATTCTTGAATTATGCAAAGTATTCCAGAACTTGATAAAGAGGAAAAGTGACTCAATTTATATTGCCAAAATGTAACTTGTTAATTTCAAAGATAGATTCTGTACAGAAAGAATAAAAAAACAAAAATTTTCAAAAATCTCTTCATGAATATATAAAAAATATAAATCACAGATTATTTAACTAATATTACTGTACAGAACTGAGATAAAGATTAATGTTCATCCCAGTGATACATATATGATCAGTCTGGTCAAATAATATATATCATTACAAAAAATGATCCTTACAATTGTTTTAATACGTATTTAAACTATAGAAAACTATATTCAGAGTTCTGTAATCATTTAAAAGTAAAACAGTAAAAAATATTTTAGCTTAATAAAATTTACGTACACACTCATCTTACACTCTTGACACTCAAATCACATAACTGAAAAAGCAAGAAAAAGATATTCAGTGTCATCTTGCAATACTGTTGAGTCTTCACAAAAGGAGAAGACATATGAAATTATTAGTGTTTCTAAAATCAAAACTGTATTTGAAGGCAGTAGGAGTGAATGAACTACTGTTAGTATGTCAGGGAGGTTCTGATAGATAAAAGTATAGAGTAGCCTAGTCAACTTAACATGGCAGGTACTGGAGAAAATGACTAAAACTGTTCAAGGTAAATGGTGTGTAAGCAAACTTCAGGAAGTGCTGTTTTGTGTGGAGAAAGTAGAGGAAGCTAGTGTTGACTATTTGTTATTCAAAGTTTCCTTTAAAGTGTTTAGGGAAAGGGATGATACAGGAAAGTAATTACATTTTGGGGTGGAGAAGGCTAGTTTGCAGGATTTTAAAGTGAAGACAGTGGAAAGAGATGACAAAATTAACTAGAAAATTTTGAGTACCCATACACTGAATCAGGCGAAGGGGAGAGGATTTCTCATTATTTGCTCAGAGGAGATTAAATACTGAAACTTACTGTGTATACACATTTAACATTATTGCTATGTTGACAATATTAAATCACTATTTTCTTCAGTATCTTTTCTAAACAGTAAAATGTTGTAAGCTTAAAAATTTAAGAGAGTTTAGTTTACATCTTCACTTTCATTCTCAAATAAGAGCATAGCAAGGTAAGTATTTGGTTCCTTCCTAATTCTGTACCCACAAAATAAAATTTACTATAATTTTTCTCATTTTAGAAAAATAATTTATGTAGCTCTACAGATTATTTGATTTTGAAGGCTATCTTGAGAAGTGCTTATCTCAATAATCTGAGAAACATTTCATATCAATCAGCCTAAATGAGACATGGACAAGTAACCGTTTCTAAATTTAAAATAAGAAAGCTAAAATTTCACGTTATGAAATCATAAATATTCTTTAGCTCATCCATTAGGAAGATAGTACAATTAAAGCAGAATAAATTTAGTGGTGCTAGTATATATTATCCAGAGGAAACTAATAATTTGGACATTCCAGCCACTAATTGAAAATAGAAAAATTAGCATCCTATTGCAGGACTTTTATCTACTGTGTTTCTTTTGTTAACTGAATCACTTTCACGTTGTTCACAGAAAATTGGGTTAGGAATGCCAAGAGATGGGGGATATGGGAAAAATAAAGCACACAGGAGTGACATTGGAATTCTGAGGACACAATGGACATACACCACTTCACACTGTCTCTGATTATGGTAAAAACGGGAACTAGAGGAAGGTGTTGTCAGAAACTGAATAAACGGCTAAGAAAAAACCTTGTATACATATTCCCATCTCCTGTATTTCCTTATCTTTCATTTTT
>PVLA01018248.1:0-15027 GCA_004027455.1 Hydrochoerus hydrochaeris | reverse complement strand
AAATAACCACAGTATAGTAGATGGACTCCCTGAGTCTCATTTAATTCTCCTGTTTAAAATGCTATTTGTTAATGACTGGCAGAGAGAATATGTAGAAAATATATATTGATTTGAAAATTCTTTTTGCTTGGTAGAGATGTAAAGATTTCTGCTTGGTAACAGACAAGATGAAAGGTTATAATTCTGTTGTTCTGTGGGACATTAGTGGTATTGTTCTAATGGTGGAAATTAAATATGGCTTCAGGTTCTTGAAAGGATTCTCCTTGAGAATCAAGAAATACATCCTTTCTCCTCAAATATGGATCACCGCTGACTTCTCTGACTCATAGAATACCATGAAAGTGAACCTGTGACAGTTTTCAAGACTGAGCATGAGAAGAATGGGAGTTTCCTCTTGCTATTTGGTGGAGCACCTAGCTTGTAAGCCAGGCCTCCCTACATTCCCAAAGAAAGCCAAGCACCCATGTGATAAGGTCAGTTTATGAGGAGATGAGGCCCTGGACAGAAAGCCCAACAGAGCCTCCAGTCAGCACTGAACCTGAGTTTCTGTTTTATCTGGGAAAGCTAGCCCCAGTTCATCTAATACATTGGTAAACTGACCAACTCACATGAGGCCTTCCTGTATTTCTGATTCACACCATTGTGAGAAAACATTTGGTTATAGAAGGAAGGGCCCCAAGGAGACCCCTAGTGAGGGCTTGACTGACAGGGAGAAATCAGCAGTTAGAGTCTGGAGACAAAAGTTATTATTGAGTAGCAATAATATTGGTTAACCAGTATTGCCACCTCTGTTAACACACTATTTAGGAAATATTCCTAATGCATTGATAGATTTGGGAAAGAAGAATTTTTGTCAAATCATTTATTTTAGTTTCATCTAATAAAGAATAAGTAGAAAGAAATTAGCTGAAAGTATATAGAGAGTCAAAATTTACAGGGAAAATAAAGGAATCAGAACTTGTTAGTTTCAAAATGAAGACCACACTGTGTCTAAAATCTCTCTACAAGTGGAAGACCATGATTGGCAAATGCCCTCCTAGGAATCAATGAATCCAGGACACTACCTGCAGGGCAAAACTTCAGCCGTGTGTCTATGAAAACTTTTGACAAGACTCACAGTGATCGCAGGTTGTACCTCACGTGGTACCTGAGGATGTTAATGCCCACGTTTTAGACTGACTTGGCTTGACCAAAGGGTACATTTATCCTTTCTGCTCACAACATGCCTTTCAAACCGTCTCAACCAGGGTTTTTAGGTTGCCATATTCACTAACATCATTCTATATAGCATTGCTTTTGCCCAATGAGTACTTTTAAAGAAAATAGATTATGGTCATACTCAAGATACTTGTGACACTTGTGTGTTGTCCATTCCCTGGATGCTGGTGACCTGATGGAATGGTGGGATGCGTGAGGATTTGAAGATGCAGTATAGTTATTTCATGTGAATATCAGTGTTTCATAGAGCTGGAACAGCATTTTACACATTGTAAAGTATGTTCCAAATTAATGACCATTTATTTTTATTTTTCTACTCAAACCCAGAATGCAGGGATCCAAGACCGGAAGAATGGAAATGAGTGATTTATATCATTATTACCCTAGCAACTCACCAGCAAGATGTTGGGTTCTTATTCAGATGATGTGGAGATCTGTTTTTTTCCTAAAGGACATAGGGGCTCCTTCAAAGGACACTGAAGTTTCTACTCACTTGGATATTGATAATCACTTCCTTTGCTAAAGCTGCTGTGGCAAAACACCACAGGCCAGTGTTTTAAACCACATACACTTTTTTCCTACAGATTTAGACACTGGAAATCCAGTATCGTGGTGCTGGCTGATTCATTTCTTGGAGAGGACTCTTCCTGGCTTGCAAAATGACAAACTTTTCTCTGTGTCCTCACATAGATGAGAGGTGTCTGTTTTTGGTGTCTGTTTCATAAGAACTCTAATTCTACTAAATCAGGGCTCCACCGTTCTGACCTTTACTTCTTTACTTTGAATATGTCTACATTGTGGATTGGAGCTTAAACATAATTCAAGACATAACAAAGTCTGTAGTACACAGACACCGTGAACTCTGGAGTCGTCATGTCAGTGAATCCACCCTTAAATAAAGCATTGCTCTGTGTCAAATTATCCAAGAAATGTTGAATTAACATCCAAAGTGGATAAATGATGTGTGTTTGAAATGTGAGAAATTAGCCAGTGTGCTTCTAAATACTTCTATGCTCTGTGATAAAGGTCAATGAAAAGCCAGGACCCCATGTAAGCAGAGATGCTGATCTACAAGAACTAATGTGAAGGAATAGAATGGATCCAGGGAAGGAGCGGCGTAAAGTGAGGTGCTTGCTAAGCAAAGAGGGAATGGGAACTAGACAGTGAGGAGCCAGTTCCGATCATTGCCTGGAACAACGTGACAGACTGAAGAGTGACGAGTGCTTTCCTGTAAACACACACAGACACATACAGGTGTGCATATATTAACCAATTATGGTTTTTGTTTCTTGCGTTTATTACAGACAAAATGAACCTTATATCCCTGCCATTTCAGTGGCAGAGTGAAGGGAATCAAACAGAAGAACGGATGTTCACCTAAAGAAACCCTGATCTAAAGCCCATTTTTAGAGATGGTCAACATGTAGTTGCTTGTATGTTTAACACTTGCATCACATTTTCTAAAAGCAATGATTTTGATGAATTATTTACTGGGGATATAAATTTGATGAAAAGTGTAATACCAGTTTTAACTGGGAGAGGATTGTGATCCTTATATACTGTGTACTACAGACTTCATTATGTCTTAATTTAAGTTGTAGAAAAGATATCACCAGGTTTGCCCTACATGTAAACCAGGTCCATCTCCTGTGTTTGCAGGTAGCTGTACTGGGACACAGTGTGGTCCATTCCCTTTCAGTTTACTGCTGTCTGTGGCAACTCACATACTAAAAAGTCAGAGTATGTACTGGGGACAGAGACCGTGTGTCCTGCAAAGACTGAAACATCCGCAATCCAGCTATTCACTAAAGTAGCCTGCCAACTCCCAGGTGGGAAGCACATCACCCTGAGTTCCGTTTTCAATAAGCTATTGATGGAGTTGGCATATTTTTATATTTATTTACTTTTATTAGTACATGTTTGTAATACATTATGTTTATATTCATTCTGAGGGAGCAGGTACCTGTACTTCCCTTTTTTCCCCTTTACTCTCTACTCCTACCCATTTCCCTTCATGTCTAGACACCCTTACCATTTGCAAAAATCTATCTCCATGGCCTGGGATATAGCTCAGCAGCACAGCACTTGCATATCAAGCACAAGGTCCTGAATTTGATTCCTAGTACCAAAAAAATATATATATCTCCTTGCTTCCTATTCTCTTTTGTTTTGTTTTTTAGATTACCTATACTTTAGGTTTCTCATATAAGAGAAACTATATTATATTTAAGCCTGTGCATCTGATTTGTTCTACTTAGTATTATGATCTCTGGGTACATACATTTTCCTATAAATGAGTCAAGTTTATCATTCTTCACGGCAGAGTAATACTCCATTTTGTATAATTCCTACATTTTTTATCCATTCATTTTTTGATGGATGGATGACCTGCCTCTATGGAGTAGTTATTATGAGTTGTGTTGCTATGAACATGGATACACATATAATACTATAACACAGTGCTTTTAATTTTTTCAGGAAGATATCTAGGAGAGGAATACTAGGATGAAAGTAATTTCATTTTTTTTCAATTTTTGAGGAACTTCTATACAAATTTCCACATTAGTTGTAACCAGTTTACATTCTATCCACCAACACATTCTTCCCCCGCAGGACTTTGCTAGAATTTGTCACTGTTTGATTTTATGGTAGCTTTTCTTTCTGGAGGAAGATGAAATTTCACTGTTGTTTTAAACTGAGGTCCACTGATGGGCAGAAATGTTTATGTTTTTATCATGTGTTTATTGTCCATGTCCACTTCTTTTGAGGAGTGTCCACTTTTTTATTGGGGTTTTTATTTTGAAGGAGCCTGATTTCTTTTAGTAATTTGTGCTTTCTGGGCACTAGGCCTCTGTCAGAGGAAGAGCAAGCAAACCTTTGGCCATCCTGTAGCTCATCACTTCACTCTGTTGATTGTTTTCATTGCTGTGCAGAAACTTTAATTTGATATAATCCTGTTAGTTGACTCTTGGTGTTATGTCTTCTGTGACTCTGAAATTCTCCTCTGTGTCTCAGTCTGAAAGAGCTTTACAAACTTTGTTTCCAGCAGATTGTTTCTGTTCTAATATTTATGTCTTTGATCAATGTTGATTCTATTGCGGTGTATGAAGCTAGGTAGGGGTCTAACTTCAGTCTTCCTATGTGTAACCAGTTTTCTGAACACCGATTGTGGATGAGGCCATCTTTCTTCCCACTTTGCTCTGACTGAGTTACTCTTTCACTGCTGTGACTCGGTAACTGGCACACACATATTTAAGGAGGAGAGGTTTATTTTGGCTTGCAGTTTGTGGAAGTTTCCATCCACAGTCAGCTGGTCCAACGCAGTGCAGCTGACAGAGGGGCACAGCCGAAGAGAAGCAGCTCAGGCCATGGCAGCAGGGAGCAGAGAGCAGTGGAGGGACAAGGAGGGCCACAGATCCTTCCAGCACCTGTGCCCAGGGCCCACCTCCTTCCACCAGGCTTCACCTCCCAATGTCACATTTAGCTACCAACTCATCAGTGGACCAATCCTCTGAGGAGTATCGCAGCCCCATAGCCCAGGGGCCTTTGCAAAGCCGAGCCTATGAGAGCATTGAGGTCTTGGGGGTCATCAGCATGGAAGCCATGGCAGTTTTTTTGTCAATGATAAGAAAAATTAATGTGCCTGGGTTGCTTTTTCACCTTTTACTCTGTTCCATTGGTCCATACATCTGGTCCTGCGTCAGTACCATACAGTTTTATCACTACAGCTTTCTACTGTAGCTTGAAATCAGGGACAGCGATGTGCCCTGCTTTGCTCACTCTCCATCACTGGGTTTGCTACTCTGGGTCTCTCCTGGTTTCATGTCAGTTTCAGGATTTTTTCTTCTCCTTCTGTGAGAAAAGCTATTGATATTTAATTAAGATTGTGTTTAATCAGAAAATCAGTTTCGGTAGCTTACTGTGACAATATTGGGTCTCTCTATCCAGGAACAGGGAATATCTTTCCATTTTACGATGTACTGTTTGATTCCTAGAGTACTGTATTTTTTTTTGTTTTGTTTTGTTCTAGATGACTTTCACTTTATTGGTTAGGTCAGTTACTAAGTTATTAATTATATCGGTGCTGTTCTGAATGCTGCTGATTAGCTTGTTTTGTTTGTGTTTTGTTTGAGAGGGGGTGTCACTATGTAATTCAAGTTGAACTTGAACTCATCATGTAGCCCAGGGTCACTGCAAACTCATGGCAATCCTCCTGCTTCAACTTTTCCATGCTGGGACTATAGGTATTGCCATCACGCCCATCTTGGTAATGATTTTTGTATGTTGATTTTGTATTCTGCTACATTCTGAACTTGGTTATTAATTTTAGGAATCCTTTGATGAAAATTTTTGGGTCTTTTCTGTAAAAAAGTAATCTCCTGCCAATAAAGACAGTTTGTTTTTTCTTTTCTTTATGTATCCATTTTATTTCTTTCTCTTACCTGATTTCTTTGGCTAATGCTTTAAGTATTATTTTGAACAGAAGTTCTTGTCTTGTTCCTGATTCTGAAAAGAACATTTTCAGGTTTTATTCATTTACTGTGATGCTGGAAGCAGGTTTGTTATAAACTGTTTTGATGCTGAAATAAGGTTCTTCTATCAGAATTTTCTTTAAGTTTATTTCTTAATCATGAATGAATGTTGGAATTCTTAAAGCCTTTTTTTTGCATTTATCGAGATGATCATGTGATTTTTGTCATTTGTTCTGTTTATGTGAGATAATGATTTGTTATGTTCTGAGAGATAAAGACTACTTGGTCATGATACGTGATTTTTTTTTTAATGATGTGTTGCATTCTGCTCACTAGAATCCTGTTGATTTTTTGTATCTAGGTTTAACAAAGGGATTACTGTACAGTTTTCTTTTATAGTTTGGGGTTTGTCTGATTTTTGAATCAAAGTAATGCTACCTTCCAGGAATGTGTGTGGATATACTCTTTTCCTTTCAATGTCCTTAATGAGTTTGAGAAGTATTTGTATTAGTTCTCCTCTGCAGTTCTTGTAGAATTCAGTAGTGAACCCAGTAGGTCCTGGGCTTTTCTGTTTTTAAGAATTTTGTTACTTTCTCATTTTCATTGATTGTTGTTGGATTATTCAGACTTTTTAAAAAATTTCTTCTTGGTTCAGTTTTGCTAATTTATATGTGCTTGGGAATCTGTCCCTTACTTTTGGATTCTCCAAATTCTTGCAGTACAAGTTTTCATAGTAGTTATAAATGATTACCTGGAATTTGGTGATGTTTGTTGTGATTTTGCCTTTTTAACTTCTAGTTGCATTGATATGGGTCTTTCTCCCCTTTGTTTGATAAGTTTAGCTAAGGATTTTTCTCTCTTGTTTGTATTTATAAAGCATCACCTCTTCAATTCACCGATTCTTTTTTTTACAACTGTGCTGTAGCATTGCTATTTCATTATCGATTTTTACCTAGTTGATCTGTCTGTGAAAGTGAGATACTGAGGCTGTTCACTCTGATTGTTCTGATGTTCAGTTGATATTTTATGTCAAGCAGTGTTTATGATGTGGCACATACAAGTATCCAGTACTCATGTTTACCACTGCTATCCTTTCCCATTGAAATGATCCCTCGGCTAATACACGTGACTTTCTTTGGCACTTCAGATCAGTCTCAGCTTGAAGTTCACTCTGAGGATAACATTGCTACTGCTTTTTGCTTGTGGGGGTTGTGCTGTGTAGTTTTCTGTCCTTTGATTTTCAGTTTATGAGTTTGTTGTTGGATTGGCTGTGTCTCTAATAAGCAACCTACAGTTAAGTTTCATGTTTTCATCTAATCTCTCATTGCTTGCCTTTTAAATGCGAGTTGAGAACTTTTACAACAGTAGTAAAATATGTTGCTTTATTCCTACTTTTGCATTATTTTCTGTTTTTAAGTTCTTCATTTTCTTCTTTTTAATCTAACATTTCATCCTGCTTGATGTATTCAGTTCATCAGAATTTTTGGCAATGTTGGCTTCATCATTTTCTTCTTGGCTATATTTGATAAATTTTGATATTTTGGTTTGATGGTCATGAATTTTTTTAAGGTGTCCTTTGTCATAGAATATCTTGTTTTTCCATCAATTTCTGGAAGATAATTTCTTTCAAAAGAATTGAATTGCTTTGAAAGCTGTTTTTTAGGGCTCAGAATGTTTCACTCCAAGCTCTCCTGGCCTTTAAAAGTTTGTGTCTTCATGTTGAATTTCTGAGATTTTAACTATGATGTATTGCCAAATTTTTTTCTCTTGTAATTTTTTGGGTTTTATTTGTCTCATTTACCTGTAAGTTCTTTTCTCAGACTTTGAAAATTTTGTAGTATGATTTCTATAACTTTAATCAAGTGTATTGCTATCTAAATTTTTCTCTAATTCTCATTAATCTTAAATTAACCTTGACCCATGTAGCTCCTAGAATCTGACCCATGGCTGTTTTTGATCCTCCCCTTGGATTTCTTCCTGTCATGTGATCATTCCTCTTGTTTGACAGATGCTAGGATTATGGCTAGGGAGTTAAGGGATAAGTACTTTAGGATAAATAAAAACAATGGGATTTATACTGATCATGCTACTAGGGACCTCCCTGAGCTTAGTTTCCTTGCTTTTGCCTTTCTGATTGCTTGAGCCTAATCTGCAGAGGCAGGGACCTCTCCTGCAATGTCTTCCCATTAACTCCTAGCAAAGCTCAATAAATCCTTCATGGTATCTTTTCCCTACCTATAGGACTCCCTGTCCCTACATTCTGTACCCAAGACAACAATCTGACAGCTGTTGGGGAAATGGACAATGACCAATCTAGCTTCTTTCAGCTAACTGAGAACATGTTCATAAAAGTATCTTATTCAAGTGGTATTAACAGAGACAAGTCTTTACTTCCTCTGCTTTCTTGTTGCTTTTTTGGAGCCAGGGTCTTGCTGTGTAACTCAGGCTGGCCTGGAATGCACTGTGTAGCCCAGGCTGGCCTTGAACTCATGGCTCCTCCTTTCTCAGGTTCTCACTTGCTGGGATTACAGGAGTGTGCCACTACATCCTGCCCCTCCATTTCTTAGTAACTAGAATATTAATCAAAAATTTTAAATAGCAGTTCTCAATCACCCATTCTGGAAAAGATGAAAAGTCAAGAATATTAAAAACTTCTTTTACTAAGCTTCCCAATGACTGTTGAATCCAATTGGCTTTACGTTTCAAACGGGAATGTTCTTTACTGTTTGCTATTACACTTAATGCTAGTGAACTGTTGTATGTTCTTTACTGCTCACTGCTGAAGGATAGTGACTCCTGGGATGGATTTTTTTGTTGAGTAATGACAGAAACCAAATTGGAACCATAGCAAGACATCATTTCTTTGCCTTCACATAATTTGTGTTTCTGCAGCTTCATCAGTTTTATCTTGTTCCAAATGGGATTTTAAATTTGAGTACTTCACACGATTGTTGAGGTTCATCTCACTTTCTTCATGTTTACTAAGAATACGTGGTAGATGCTGCCATTGCCTGCACACATTCTCATTTTTCTTTCTTTGTTTTTTTTTTTTTTTGGAATGCATACAAATGCATTCACTTTCAAATAACAGTATATATATTGAAAAAATTAAACTTCCAACAAAAATTTAGTAGAATATTTAAGATAACATAACAAAGACAATTTCTCTGGATTGAAATACAGGTATGTGCAATCTAAATATGTATCAGGTATAAATAAGTGGATTGAAATTATGAGCATTATACCACATGCAGTACACATTGACATAATTTCAAAAATGTAAAAACCACATATTAAACAACTATAAAAGCACAAAGTGCATCACTTAGCTTGTCCTTTTCAATAATGTCCAGTAACTATCAATGAATTATAATAATTAAATGATCAATGATGTTTCTCTCTCTGCACTCAGAGAAAAAAATTCTTTTGCAAGGCCAGGGATATAGCTCAGTAGCACAGCACCTGCCTGGCAATGTGAGTTTGTATGTTTTGATTCCCAGTTTAAAATAATTTCACGTAAAAGTGAATTTCTTACTTCAAAGAGATCAGTTTGTGTGTTTAACAGGCAGCCCTTGTGCAAGTTGTCCCTTACAGCATTGTTTCACCTTCTGTAAATTTCCTATCATAACATCCAATTTTTATCACTGTAAGTTATAGAAACTAATGTATTCAACAGTTTATTCATTTATCACATGACTCTACTTATACCACAGTTGATTACAGATGCCTAGCAAGGGTCCTAACAATTATTTTCATCATATCCAATGCTACAATGTATGTTAAAATTTAATTATGTTAAACTTTAAAAAAAATGAGATTTTTAAACATCCTAAAATGACTTTGGAATTGTAAGGGTGTGCTCATTAATTTTGGAATTCACCATCATGACAATGAAGTTCAGTGTGGATGATATAATTTGTCTGTTTGAGATCTCATATTTAAACTCTCATTTAATTAGCATAGTTATGTATCTCTGGCACTCACTATGACTTCGGTAAAATATCCAACAATGTCACCTGACTTTATGCAACATGACAACAGAATCCAGATTTATAATAACTGATCCTAGCGGGGAAGCAGAATGAGAGTTGCCTGTGGCCCCACCACCAATCCTTTCCCTACATTCTCATTTTTCAGTTGGTTTTTTGCTTCCCCAAAGAGTTTGCAATGCAGGCAAAACACAGAATCTTTAGGGGTTGAGTGAAGTAACCAGGATCTAGTGCTTTTTTTGCCACCTGGAAGAACTCATGTACTGAAAACTTCCTCTCTGTGTTGTCTTTTGCAAAGTCAACATTTCTTACTAGAGGTGGCTCATTCTCAACAAGAGAATCCCACTGCTTAAGATTCAAAATTTGGGGCCATGTACCTGGGTCTGCAGAAAGCACAGCTGATGCAAATGAATCTTCTGATGTTTTGTCTTCCAGTTGCTTCTGAAGTTCATCAGCAATGGCTGATGCTAAATAAGGTAAATTAACATTCTGTTTGTTCAGTGACTTGTCTGGGCTCATTCTGTTGGAACTTGTTCTAACGTTGTTTCTTCTTTTCCTGGTACAAGCTGTATTTTTCCCAAACATATATTTAATGACCTATATAGTTTACTTTCATTTTCTTCTCCTATAACATGCTCTTTGTTTTTCTGATGCTGGTAACATTTCTGATTTTATTTCCACGATCTGTTTATATTCATTACTACAACTTTGGCACCAAAATCTCTTCGGCTGACCTCCAGTCAGGAGACAGTTTTCCATATTTTTATCAAGCATGTACTCTCCACACTGTTCACAGTGCTTCGTTTTTAGACCATTGACCAATCTGCACTTATTAAAGCAATGGTTACTTCACAGCTTGTGAGTTATATTATTAACACTAACTTCATGGTGAACCTCTGTCGTGAAAGACACATCTGTCAGTTTTCCTGTCTTACAGGCACATAAAATCTGAGAAAGCCTGACTAAAAGCTTTTTGCTCTTCTTACTCTTAGTTAGCAGATGTAATGAACCATTGTAAATCACTTCTCTAACAGCTGTTCTCCTGTATTAAATGCAAACCATTTTTGTACCTCCTCAATACAACTTCCTGGAAGGAGGTCCACTTTTGTTAAGAGAAGGTGGTCTAGTGGGTCAAAGAGTTTCAAAGCTGAATTGGAATGGAAACAAAACAAAGCAGAACAAAACAATCAAACAAACAACAAAAAAACCACCGGTGTGTGGGCGTTTCTCTTTTCATGGAGACCTTCATCCTACAAAAATGTCCTCAGAAAATCTAGAGGGTGATTGTTTCCATCTGTTCCTGGCCCCATAAGTGTAGAAAGACATATCTGAAGATGGGATCTATCTTTCCAGCAGAGAGAGAAAAGCCCAAACCTATAACTCAACTCTTAGTGGAGGCTGTGGGGAGGGCTCTGGCTGTGTCATCTTGGTCACTCTGGGACACAGGACACTGGGAGGTCACTGAGAGGTTTACGTCTCACCTCAGTGAGGAGTGTAGGTGGGGATGATAGATAAGTGACAATTTCTCTGCTGGTGGCCTAGTTGGGCTGCAGGGACCCAGCTACCCCTGAGCCGCCTTTGGGTGCCCATCAGGGAGTTGCCGTGGCCATAGCCACTCAGCTGCTTTCTCAGATTTCGCTGGTTCCAAACAAGCAGAGATCTGTCTCAGAAGAGGAATCCAGCTCCCTGTCTGGCCAGCATTCCCACTGTGTCCTGCGCGGGGTGAAGCAAAGGCGCTGTGGAGTCCTGTCTTCTGCTTTGGGCCTGGCAGCCGCTCTCCCAGTGTTTAACTAGCTGGCAGAGTAACTACTGTTTGCCAGAGTTCTGTAAGGAAAAGATACAGACTGTGTGAATCCACCTTGCAGCATTTTATAAACTCCCATTTTGGTTCATGTCACAGACCACTAGGGAGCTCTAGGACTCTGTTTCCCGTCATTACAGTTGAAGTTGGGCTGCTCTTGTTTTCTTTCCTGCTGAGCACCCTTCCCCAGACATGCGGAGCCGATTGTGGGGACTTCCTGACAGCTACTCTGAGCCAGTTTCCACAGCGGGTTGCTGACTGGTCTCCAAAGACTCCCTTTCACTGTTTCTTGGTCCTCTTTTAGAGTCCCTATAGCTGTGTCCTCTGGGAAACAATCACTGCTCCTCTGCTGTCTGAGCAGCCCCCAGGATAGTAAACTTTAGTCCTTAAAGAATTAAGCAAAGCCTTGGCATTCTGGCCCACGCCCCAGTGGATGCCGCGCCTGGGGAGGGGTGTGCACCATTCCACACTGTGCCACACCATGCTTGGCTGCGACATGCAGCTCCCAGGGACTGGAAACACAGTGCTAGGAAAGAACTAAGGAAACCAAGTTTAAGACAAGAAAAGACAGCTTTTGAAAGGTAGAAGAAAAAAGGAAGCGAGACAGATGATAGATAGCTATTCTGGATAAGTGCGGAGCATTGGAAGGGAAAATACTCCTGAGTAGAACTTTGCTCTTCAGCACTTCTGCTTAGTATCTTTTCACTGGCTCTGTCTCTCCAGTAGATGTGTCACATATGCTTTGAACGATTTTGGTTAGCCCTTCTAATTTTTATGTGACTCTTATTTAACCATATTGGTCAGTTTGCTTTTTACTTCTACTGTCTTCCTATATAATCTCTGAGTTCACTAAGATTTTCTGCTTCCTGTTTGATCATTTCATACAGTTGGGATATTTGGTGCCCCAGCTCCTCTCTATTTGTGCCCTTTCAATCTGCCTTTGGGAGTTGGGTGCCCTTCGAGGCATTTTCTTTTTTTTTTATTTTTTCTTTTCTTTTGATACAGGGTCTTGCTATGCAGTTTGGGCTGGCTTTGAACTCACTTTGTAGTCCAGGCTGGTCTTGAACTCTCAACAATCCTCCAGCCTCAGCCTCCCAAGTGCTGGAATTACAGTGTGCAGCATTGTCAGTGATCTGCCAGTTCACCTTGCTGGTTTGGGTGACAGCTCTCTGACAGTCTCTGCCTCCCTCTGGACATGCTGCTTTACACTCTTCCATTCCAGGGCCGGGAATATGTTCAGGTCCAGGGAGGCCATGGTAGCTTGTTCTGCAACTCATGTTGCTGAGGTCCAAGGCCACGAGAGACAGGCACAGTTTCAGGCTTTTCCTGGAACCTGGATTCCCCATAAATCTTCACGCATTCTTATTCTTTCCTGTTCTGCCACCAGTGTTTCTTTCCACCTTTAGTTTTTTGATTTTCAAAGATTTCAGGCTCCACAACAGAGAGAAGCTACAGATTTCCATGTTTGTTACATTCCCCTGGAATTACATTAGATCATTTTCATTTTATTCACAGTGACTCTGCTCTACTGAATGGACTAAGTCTATGCTTATACTTGTATATTAGGGTCATAATTGAAATAAATTGTGTTTCTTTGCTCATGTGAGTTATACTTGGGGTAAATTGTCTAAGGAATTTTTCTCTTTTAATACAAAGATTATTTGATAACACTACAATTGCAATTATTCCTGCTCTATAATACCTGACCAAATAAAAACGTAATAGTCTAATTAGGGATGCATAATAACTTGTTCCAGTTGAGTGAGTGTGTATATTTTAATTTAGAATATGTGAAAATTTTTTATAGATTCTGAAATCACAACATTTATGATTTTTCAATTTGTTCCATTTCAGAATACAATCAATTCATTAGGAAAGCTAAATCATTATGTATGAAAAAGCAAAAATCTTTTTAGTACTTAAATCTAATGTGGTAATTCACACTGGGAAAAGGTGGTTCTTCAGGAAAACAATAGCAAATTTTACAGTGCATTGCTTTTGCACTTTGAAATAAAAGCAAATTTGTTGTTTGTGCAATAAGTTGGATCAATGACCAAGTGTGTCACAATGCTGTGATTATTACACCTGACAATATTTGAAGCTATTCGACATGAACTTCCTGGTTTAGGACTGTAGATGGCAGTTTGTAACACTCTCCTCTACTGCAGGATTTAGAAGCTGACAATCCTATACAAGAGTGCAATGTTTATCAAGATAATCAATCTTTTTGACACTGAGAATCCCTTTAGACTCTGGTTCTTAGAAATGCCTACCTAGCTAAAAGTGTTTCACAGTGTGAGTGATATTTTAGGCTCAAACAAGTTTATTCACATAGGTTCCTTTTTATATCACTGATTTCCCAGTACTGTGATTTTCAATTTTTTGTTCTGAAAGCATAGGCCTATACACTCTGATCGTTCCATAGATAATATTTAGATGAAAAATGTAAAAAAGAGAAAATTTATTTTAAAATTTTTATTTTGTGAACAAAATTTACTACCAAGCAAATGCATCAGTCTAATATTAAAATATCCTTGGAAGTGTATAATAGTAATATTTAAGGGACACAAGAAGTCAATGAAGTATTTTTGTGTGTGTTCATGTTTGTGTGTGTATGCATGCATTTGCACACATATATACATGTACATATCTCAACTATGTACAAGCTTTATTAGTAATAAAGGTAGCAATTCACATAAATTACAGTAAAATTTTTCTTGTTGATTAATTTTATCAGTCAGAACAATTTATTTCTGATTAATAATTTAACTTGATATGGGCTAAATTATGTAGAAAATAGGTTTAGTTCAAGAAAAGGAAAAATAATGAATCCCTTCCTGTTTCAGGATAAACAGACAGTGGTAGACTGAATTAAAATGAAAGAACTCAGACAATGACATTCTCCAGGAAAGAATTTATTCTTGGTATTAACTCTTCATATAATCTAATCACTTTCACTCATGTACCAGTTCTATAAATTGTCAGGAATATCTGTAGAGTAGGAAATGTTATAGAAAGGAAAATATGTGAAGTATCAATTTAAGTTGTGTCTGAGATAATGCAAAAAAAGGAAATTCATTTTTAGTTCCCTAAAATAATGAAATCCTTTATCACCTCATTTTTCTTCCCTAAGCATCTCAAATTTGAACCCTATGAAAGAGTGTTCTACTCCCCCTCCCAGCAATTTTGGTGATGAATAAATCAAGTAGGTTGATAGGCATGGGCCAATATGTCCTATTGAATTCTGAATGTTTTTACATACATTTTTGGAGCTACAGCTCCAAAAAGTGATGGGTCTGTGACCATCTCAATTTGCTATTTGACAGCAAAACTACTCTTTCAGTTAAAATTTGTAGTTAGGAGAATCCAAGGGATTATATGTTGCTTTATATGGTGAATCTACTTAAACGTGAAAAAGTAATTTTCTTAGATGTTGTAAAATATTTCAGTAACAAATGATCACTATATTGATCATTGTACCAATACATATCTTCTTCACATTTTTCTTTATTTGTGACTTTGTCTTCATTTTCTGGCATTATGTCTA
>PVLA01018247.1:0-15029 GCA_004027455.1 Hydrochoerus hydrochaeris | reverse complement strand
AGAACAAAACATGGTAGGGCTTCAAAGCTAGAGGATATTAATTAAATCAGCAATGGCTGCAATAATTTCTTGTTTTCTTCAAAGTAGCTGTTCATACCATTGCACATAACAATGTCAAACAAAACAGAATAAAAGCATTCCAGCCAATGAATGAAAACATTACAAGTCTTCAAAGCAATATAGTAGGGAATCATGATTACCATAGAATCTTATATATTCTTACCTTTTCTTAGACTAGGGAGACTATACGGTATTTATGCATGTGAATTTGATTTATTTTGCTTATGAGTATGGTCTCCAGTGGCATCCAAAAAATATTTTAAGGAGAATAAAATGAAAGAGCACATAACAATGCAAGTCGGAACAGAACAGTGCAAGCAACATAGTACTTCACAACAAGACAACCGGACATCAACAGTAACTATCATAATGTCTCTTTTCTTGGACATAGTTGAGCATACCTTTAAACACAATAATATCAAACATACAAAATAGTATAAAACAATTCAAAAGAATGAAAACATAACAGGACTTCAAAACCAAATAATAAGAAATGAGCAATGGCTAATATAATATCTCATTTTCCTCAAAAAAAGCATCCATTTACCTATTGTAGCTTTGATATTATTCTACTTTATAGTTGTGTAGCTTCCCCCTACATGAAAATACCATAAGTTTCTTATCCATTCTGTATTTCATGGTCAAGTTACTCCTTTTTTTGTGGTCTCCTGTCACTTGGAACTATTGTGTTATCTCCTTTGATTTTCACTCTATGAATTTCCTTTCCTGTTAAATGTGTTTCTTGTATACAGTATAACAATGGATCTTGTTTCTTGATCCACTCTCCCCGTGTTTCTTTTTATTGCTGACCTGAGGCCATCTACATTAATGGTTACAACTGGCATACATTGGTTTGTCTCTGTCCTGTTATCTTCCTGTTGTTGGACCTCCACTTTTCTCCTTTATTCAATTGTCTGTCTTGTTTGGTGCTCCTCCTCTGCTGCTGTTCGTGGAACATGATCATCGTAATCTCTCTCTAGAATATTCTTTGCTTCCTGGAGCATTTCAAATTTTTTTCTTCACTGGTAGAAAACAACTGGAAGTTTGATTTAGACCTGCTCATGTACCAATTTCTGTGAGTGATAATACTCTCCTTTTTCTATAATAAATCATGTCCATGAGTATAATTTTAAAAATATTAAACCTAGATATTGGATGGAATATACACATTACCTGTAGTATGATTTGTAGTTTCCTTAATAATATATCTGTCAAGGGAAGACAGAGGGAGTGCAGAGCTGTCTGTGCAATGCATCCTCTAGGTAGATGAGGACCTGTTCCTGCTGCTTCCTACTCTTATTGTGGCTCATTGCTTCTTCATTTCTTATGCTAAATCTAAGTTTTGACTTAAAAGGATTTTCATTTGCTTTATCTTTAATTATCAAACACTAATTGCATGTATTTATGGGGTGCAATGTTGTGGGATTACTTATATACATGATCAATTGATTAAATCAGGCAAATTAACATATCTGTCACCTCATGCACTTCACATGCATGCACATGGACAGATATTTCATTGCAGTTAGATCACAATGACAATGCTGAAGAAATAGCTTTCTTCTAAACTAAAATTTAATGCTAACTGATGGTTTTTCATGTCAAATGCTGTATGTATTTTCATAAATATATTGTGTTTTTTTCCTGAAAGTGAGGAAGTTTAAGAAAAACTATTAAATTTTCTAGTGACACATTTAGGATATTCTATGTTTCAAATTTAAGATATTCAAATTTGGTTTTAAGTATTTATAGCAATCTCATGCACATAGCATAGAAAGCATATTTTGATTTTGTTTTAAAGATTGTTTTATTGGAACAACCCTACTTGTTTTTTCATTAGCAAAGACTGACCACCAGGACTTCATATTGAGCCACATCTCCAGAAATTTTGTGTGTGTTTGTGTGTGTGTGTGTAACAGGCACTTGCTAAACTGTTAAGCTGCCAAGAATGGACTGTACTTAAATATCCTCCTTTTTTTCCCAGAGTGCTTGGATTTCAGGTGAACAACACCATGTCTTTCTTCTATTCTTATGTTCCAGAAGTAGTTAATCTGTAAGTTCATTCTAACTCAGTATATATACTGAAAATTTTATTGCAACTCTGTTGAAACTCTATATCACTGTTTACATGCATTTATCTTTTATTTCATTTAGAGTAATAATATTTCAATTTTAAAAACTAAAATAAACTCTTTATAAGGATGAATGCTATGAATTTAAAATTGCTTTCCTAAATTTCTTCATGGTTGTAAGCTCTTGTTTACTTAATGTTCTTATTTGCTTTCCTTAAAGTTATTTCACTTTATCCATCTTCTCAGAATAATATCTATTTTACTGATATTCTAATAGAAATAAACTTGCTGATTTTTAAACTGACTTACAGTCAGTAATTAATACTGAATTATTTTACATATTTTAAAATTCTCCTTTCATTTTGCTTTAAGGGGAGGACATAACTCAAATGCATACATTATTCTTTTACCTTTTCTTGGCAAGAAACTGCACACTTACCTTTCACAGCTGAATTCTCTGCTTCATTGTTTTCCTTTTTCTTACATCTCATGTAGTTTTGGCAACCATTTTGTAATATTTGCCTTGATTTTTTTGTACAACCAAAGGATAATTTATTATAGTGACTACTGACTTACACATTGTCTGACCTGTTTATTTCCCCATAGTATTTAATGAGAATTGTGGTGTGTGTGTGTGTGATTTGAAGAACAGAATTTCAAAATTCCCTACTCATTTGATGGGCCAATAGTATGAGACACAGTTTTGCTATGTTGCTCAGACTGGTCTTGGAATCCTGGTTATCCTCTTTTCTCAGCCTTTTAAGTACTGGGGTTACAGCCATGAGCTGCCATGCCTGCCCTCAGTCTTTTTGTTTACAGTTGATGAGTTTAAAATTTAGAGTGTTGGTTTTTTCGTTTTGATTTTTAATCAGTACCAGGGTTTGAACTCACCATCACGTGCTTGCACAGCAGGTTCTTATATTGCTGAGTTAAATACCTATCCCCTAGAGTTCTGTTTTATAGATTTCTGAGTTTCCAGTCCTTCCCAGGCTTCATGCATTTATCAGAGGTCTCAGCAGTTTTAAGATTTTTGTTTGGGCTCTGATTTTAATATGATTTTCCTGGTTTTGGATGTTACCAAATAGAGAACATCAATGTGCTACATATATTTGGGTAATATAACTGCAATCCTTTTGCTGTACTAGTCACTCCACAGGGAACAAAATTCTGTAATTGTTCATAGGCATTTGAGTTACAGTTATGCTTTCCATTCACTGGTATTTGTAGCTTCCTGTGAATATTACTCTTGTAACCTGAAGTATTTCATATATAAATGTGTGCAGTTTTTTCATTTTTATATCAAGAATAATTTATAAATCCCAAATGATCCTAACTTATTTCTTCATTCCTTAAACTTTCTTCTTTTTGTGTGGAAATTAGAAAGGTCCTTCTGAAGTTATTTGTTTAACTGTAAAATCCAAAAAGGTATAGGTGCCAATTTTTAAAGATGGATTAAACTTATTGGTTGTTTAACCACAATTCAGGTGTTATCTTAGCCTGCTGCATAAAAATGTGTCACTGACCTGGTGACTAATCATATACTGTTAACTATGGTAGAAGATGAGAAAATAGTTTCTGTTTTCTGGTTCATTCCTGACAGTACTGTTGAGTGTGTCTTCACATAGCAATAGTGATACTGAAAATTTCTCTGGGTAATTGTAAGGGTACAGGCCACATTTATAAGAAATCTACCCTCAATATCTCCTCTAATTCAAATTTCTCCTTCAAACCATACTTCTAATGCAAGAACATTCATGCTTAGATTCTTCAAATGAAAATACCAGAGGAAAACAAGCAGTCAGTTTGTAAATGGTGCTGTGCTAGATTGGAAGAAAATCATAAATTGAGTCTTTTTCATAAGAATCTGTATGCTGTCTGTGCAGACTAAAGGTCTACAGCTATTAAAATTTTGTATGCTTCATTTTTGCTATAGATGGGATTAATGGAAATCCTCATTTTTCACCCAAGACACCTCTAGCATATGAGCTCTAGAATTTCCTGGACAGAGAATATCAGAGAATTTCCTAAATTATTGAATTGCATGCTTAATTATTGAATTGTATACTTAATGCCTCCTGGGAGGAGGTAAATCTTGAGTTTGGTAGAAATGTTCATCAGAGAATCAGTGACAAGGAAGTAATAGGAGACATAATCTTTTCCTAAAAAATCTGACCCAGTGACCCTAACCAAGCTAGGGAGACTCAGTGAGCCATGGTGGGCCAGATCAAAGCTCATCTAGTGAACCCCACCCAACCAGCCTTGGTGAGATGCACAGGGCCCAGGAAGCCATGCCCAGTCAACTCCACCCAGTTTGGGAAACCTTCTATGGGATGGGCAGCCAATACCAATGCAAGAAAAACCTGGGGCTTGGCATCCAATTACAATGTTTTAGTACAGGGCAATGACATAATGAAGGAGCAAAATGCAACCTCAAACCTCCAATTAATCCCCAACAAGTAACAGAGACCTGGACATAGAAGAAAATGAAATTCACCACTTGAAATTTCTGAAATGATAGCAATGGCAGCAAAGAAAAAACTCCATGAGGCTGTAAAGGAAAGCAGAGCAGAAATAATCCCCCAGATAAAACAAAAGATGATAAACATAATGAAAGAAATTCTAAGCATAACTAAGGAAGACATAGATAAAAAACAAGACTATTGCAAAATAATAGAAAGCTTGAATGAATAATGTAAGAAAGAATTAGGATGCATGAAATTTTCAAAGAGAACTTCTAAAATCAAAAAGATATTCAAAAGCTGGCAAAATGACTTGAACAAATGTGAGTATAGATTTTCAGACTGAAAGTCAATATTACATCTTGTGATCAGGAAAGAAAGATCTTTTAACAGTAACAAAGAATCAGGAAATAACAATTCAACAGTTGCAAAATAATGCAAAGAAAAACAATATAATATTCATAGATGGAAATGAAAAAGAAATCAATACCAATGACATAAACAGACTATTTGCAGAAATAGTAGCAAAAACTTCCCTCACCATGAGGACAAAAGGTGATATTCAGATAAATGAGGTATCTAGAATTCCAACAAATCATAAACAAATCTACACAGTAAACATATAATGATCAAGATTGCAGAAATTCAATGTAAGAACACAATATAAAAAGTTATTAGAGAAAACAAACAGATCATCTATAAAGAAAACCCCTAAGGAAGTTCTCAACAAAAGCAGTCAAGTCAAGAACAGGTTAGAGTGGAGTATTTAATGTCCTAAAAGAAAGTAAATTGTAACCCAGGTTGATGTACCCTGTAAAACTATCTTTCAAAATTGATGTAGACATAATATACTTCTTTAGGGAGCAATTGAATTTGGAGATTGATCACACATGTGTGGGCCTAAAGCAAGGCCAACCCTGCAAACACAGTGAGTCAAAACAAGCTACATAAACAAGCTATTCCAACTCCAGAAAGGCAAGGAACCAACACCAGCCAGGGAAATAAGTTGCTAGGCAAAGTGTTCAAACTGAAATTTTTCTTGGGTCTCTACATATAAACATAGCACAGTGGTTGAACAGTTCCTAATCTCCCATCAGGACAGTAAGGGCTCCAACTACCTTTGTCTCTTTTGTATTTTCCCATCCTCTTGCAGTCATTCATCCCAAGAACCTCAAGTGCTTCATGGGTTGTGGCATACTTCCATGAGAAAGAAAAACTAAAGAACTTCATTATCACCAAATCAACCTCTCATCTCTGCCTTCTGAGTTGTTGGAATTACAAACATACATCACAAGGGCAGCCTAATTATTTTTGTGGTAAAATGGAAAGGTAAATGTGCTTAAGGTAAAATATCTTGGTTCAATATTTCAGCACAAGCTGAAATAACATACACACTACATATCTTCCTGTTGATAGAAAGAAGCAGAAATGAGTTTAGGGAAGGTAGGCATAAGTTGTAGGGTATAAAACTTGAAACTACTCTGCAGTATAATATATTTCATGAATTATAAGAGATGTCTCAGGTGTAATATAACATAACCTGTAAATAATTTTTGTCTAAGTATAATTAAGAAAAGGGCATTATGGGTAATTAAAAATGAATTTTTCACTTACAGAAATTGAGCTGATTTTGTATTTCAGAACATTGAATAAAACCTTTTTACAAAATACTTCAACATTCAAATATTTACAACTACAGGTTATAGGAGACCAACAGGGAGTCATACACACCTTCAGCCAGCCTATATTGTTGAAGGCATTTGTCATATGCCTAAAATATTAAGCAGTGCTCCTTAGGAAGAACAAATAATATTGCATAAATTAATCTCTAAATTTGGCAAAACAACACAACCCAAATTATCATTTAGTAAATTCCACTTTTAACCAAACTGATTGATATCTCTCAGGAGGTAGGTTTTCCTTTCTGGCATCATTTCCATTTATCAGGTAAAAACAATATTGATGGCCAGAAATGGTGCTGCAAGCCTGTAACCCTAGTACACTGGAGGCAGAGGTAGGATGATTTCCATCTGCTTCAGGCCAGCCTGGACTATACAGTGAGTTCATGGTCAGAGTTAACTACACAGTAAAACACTTTCTCAAAAATTAGAATACCAAAGATGAAATGGAAACACAACCCCAGGGAAAAAAGACATTTGCCTGATTACATTCAATAGCAATTACTTACCCCAAAATAATTTCACTGCTAACACAAATTTCTTTGAAAGTGTTATTGCTGATAAATCATAACATCATTTATAATTTTGGAGAGATTATTATAATTCATAATATTATTTTGGAGACAGGTTATAGTCTAGCTGGTCTTTAATCAGAAAAAAAGTAGTCTGTATTATGCTTGGTATATATGGTGAAAAATTACAACCAAATTAAATCATTGGAATATAGACAAGAAAAGCATACTTTTGATGGTAAAAAAGCCAAAGTGTATATATAACTGATACTACTGGCTGCCATATGAAAGAAAAATAGATACAATTATATACATGATATACTATACAATAAGAAGGTATCTTGTCATATGAGAAACATGATGGGCTAATCTACATGTTATGAAGAAACAAATCAACTTTGCCAAAAACACATGTTCACAAGTATGGCCACAAATTAAAACTATCTCTTGTTACACAGAATACAGAGCAAATACACCAAAAATTTAAAACAAAGGGAGTCACAAAATCCCAACAATTGACACAGAGCAATGAAAAAAATTAACTATTTTTAGTGGCCTATACTTCCCGATTGTAAAGGCTAAGGAAAAGCTACATAGATACTAACACTGTTTGAATATAAAAAATACATTTCAATTTATTATGCTTAACAAAGAGACTATGTAGTGAGGTCAAAGACACATAAAAATTTCTAGTTTTGCCAACTCAATATTTTGGTATTTAATATCAAAATTTAATTTAATATCAAAATATTGAACTGGCATAACAATATTATGCAGGCACATAATCCAAATACTTATGTTATTTACTGAAAAACACATAATATCTATATTTTAGGACTATTTTATCAGGGATTTCACTTTCCAGAAATTGTATGGAGAAATATTGACATCAATTTTATAATATTAATTATTCTTACAGTTTCCTAATACCTGAGAAATTTTCAAAATGGCTTGTATATATAAAGTCTCTTTCCAATGACATTTCTTTCACTTATTTGATAAAAGATCTGTAATTCCTACATTCATTATGTGTAAAAGGTTTCTCCACATTATGAGATGCTAAATGCTTTCCCACACTGCTTTCATACATAGAATGCCAGGTGTGAGTTCTTTCATATGTTTTACAATAGCTCAACCATTTCCCATGTTGCTTCGCATTTCTCCCCAGTGTGAGTTCTTTCATGTTATTTTCAACCACCTTGCACACTGAAAGTTTCTCATAATGATTACATACAAAGTTCTGGATTCTCAAGTATGAGTTTTTTCATATCTTTGACAAATACCACTCATGCTAAAAACTTTCTTACATTACCTTTACACATAGGCTTTCTTTGCCCTGTGATTTATTTCATGGCTTTGACAAATAATATACATTCTGGAAGCTTTTCCACATTCCAAACATACATAGGAATTTTACAGTGTGAATTCTTTCATGTATTCTGCAGTTATTTTTTACACTAAAACTTTCTCACTTGCTTACATACATAGTGTTTCTCCTCAGGGTGAGTTTCTTTGTGTATTCTACAATAATTTTTATGATAAAAGCTTTCCCACATTGCTTATATACATAGGATTTCTCCCTATGTGAGTTATTTCATGAGTTTCACAGTGACTAGACCTGATAAAAGTTTTCCCACATCACTTACATACAGAGTTTCTCCCCAGTTTGAGTTGTTTCATGGGCTTTGCAATAACTTTGTGTTGCAAATGCTTTACCGCATTGCTTACATACATATCGTTTCACCACAGTGTGAATTCCTTCATGTATTCTACAATATTTTTGTGTATTATAATTTTTCCCACATTGCTTACATACATAGGTTTTCTCTCCAGTGGGAGTTCTTTCATGGGCTTTACACTTATTTTGTGTAGCAAAAGCTTTTTCACATTGCTTACATACATAGGGTTTCTCCACAGGGTGAGTTCTTTCATGCATTCTACAATAGTGTTGTGTACTAAAAGTTTTCCCACATTGCTTACACTCATAGGGTTTCTATACAGTGTGAGTACCTTCATGTATTCTGCAGTAGCATTGTGTACTAAAAGCTTTACCACATTGCTTACATACTTAGAGTTTCTCCCCAGTGTGGGGTCTTTCATGCTTTTTACAGTAACTTTGTGTAGCAAAAGCTTTCCCACATTGCTTACATACATAGCATTTCTCCCCAGTGTGAGTACCTTCATGTATTCTAATATATTTTTGTGTACTAAAAGCTTTCCCACATTGTTTGCAAACATACAGCTTCTCCCCACTGTGAGTACTTTCATGCCATTTACAATAATTTTGTGTACTGAAAGCTTTCCAACATTGCTTACATACATAGGGTTTCTCCCCAGTGTGAGTGAGTACCTTTGTGTATTCTATAACATTTTTGTGTACTAAAAGCTTTCCCACATTGATTACATACATAGGGTTTCTCATCAGCGTGAGTTCTTTCATGTATTCTACAATATTGCTGTGTACTAAAAGTTTTCCCACATTGTTTACATACATAGGGTTTCTCCCCAGTGTGAGTTCTTTCATGCCTTTTACAATGCTTTTGCATACTGAAAGCTTTCCCACATTGCTTACATACATAGGGTTTCTCCCCAGTGTGAGTATGTTCGTGTATTCTAATATATTTTTGTGTACTAAAAGCTTTCCCACATTGATTACATACATAGGGTTTCTCACCAGTGTGGGTTCTTACATGTATTCTACAATATTGCTGTGTACTAAAAGTTTTCCCACATTGTTTACAAACATAGGGTTTCTCCCCAGTGTGAGATCTTTCATGGTTTTTACAAGAATTTTTTGTAGCAAAAGCTTTCCCACATTGCTTACATACATGGGGTTTCTCCCCACTGTGAGTACATTCATGTATTCTACAATATTGTTGTGTAACAAAACCTTTCCCACATTGTTTGCAAACATAGGGTTTCTCCCCAGTGTGAGTTCTTTCATGCAATTTACAATAATTTTGTGTCCTGAAGGCTTTCCCACATTGCTTACATGAATAGGGTTTCTCCCCAGTGTGAGTACCTTCATGTATTCTACAATATTGCTGTGTACTAAAAGCTTTCCCACATTGCTTACATACATAGGGTTTCTCCCCAGTGTGAATTCCTTCATGTATTCTACAATATTGCTGTGTACTAAAAGCTTTCCCACATTGCTTACATATATAGGGTTTCTCCCCAGTGTGAGTTATTTCATGCCATTTACAATACTTTTGTGTACTGAAAGTTTTCCCACATTGCTTACATACATAGGGTTTCTCCCCAGTGTGAGTTCTTTCATGCCTTTTACAATACTTTTGCATACTGAAAGTTTTCCCACATTGCTTACATACATAGGGTCTCTCCCCAGTGTGAGTTATTTCATGCCTTTTACAATACTTTTGCATACTGAAAGTTTTCCCACATTGCTTACATACATAGGGTTTCTCCCCAGTGTGAGTACGTTCGTGTATTCTAATATATTTTTGTGTACTAAAAGATTTCCCACATTGTTTGCAAACATAGGGTTTTTCCCCAGTGTGAGTTCTTTCATGCCATTTACAATAATTTTGTGTACTGAAAGCTTTCCCACATTGTTTACATACATAGGGTTTCGTCCCAGTGTGAGTTCTTTCATGAGTTTTACAATTTCTTTGTGTTGCAATGTCTTTCCCACACTGCTTAAATACATAGGGTTTCTCCCCAGTGTGAGTTCCTTTGTGTATTCTACAATATTTTTGGTCACTAAAAGCTTTCCCACATTGCTTACATACATGGGGTTTCTCTCCAGTGTTAGTTCCTTGATGTGTTTTACACTGACTGGATGGGCTGAAAGTTTTCCCACATTGCATACATACATAGGGGCTCTCTCCGTTGCTATTTCTTTCATGGATCTCAACATCATTGGCTATGCTGAAGGTTTTAACATTTTCCTCATATACAAGTATCTCCTTTCTAAGATGCATGCTTTCACTAAGATCAAAGTAGGATTTCCCACACTGACTATATTCATAGGGTTTTTCTCCAGTCTTTGTCCTCACCTCTTTCTGAAATGATGGGAAATCACTGCACGATAGTCCATGCTCATTAAACTTACACAACTTCTCTTCTGATCCCATATATTCAGATGTTTTCAGTCCAGCATGAGCTCTAACAGGCACATTTACTGACAAAGTCCCAATCAAGGGCTTTCTGCAAGCAAGACCTTCAGCTGGTTTTAAATCATTTTGTTTTATGTCCACATAAGCATGTGGAATCCAAAAGAATGTTTCTTCATATTGACTCAAACCTTTGTTTTGATGGCATTTCTCAACTTCTTTATTTCTGTAGAGAGATAAAAATACACAGTTGCAATGCAAAGTATTTCCATATTAATCTTTTAGCACAACTTCAGATTTGATTCTGACAGCAAATTAACTGAATGCCCTGGAGGATACCATCAAGTGAGCCATTCCCAAGAGTGGTATTCATTTGAGAATTTTTAAATTGGTATACTTTATAATACAGAAGGCTAACTTTCATTTTGGCAATTGGTACATATGTATATCACATACTGATCATTTTAATACTTTTTCTACCATATCTCTTCCATCTCTTCTTGACCCATTTGTCTTCTCAAAGACAGGCTTCCCCTTTATTAGTAGACTCTTTCATTTTATTCCCTAATTTATAGTTTTGATGTCTCACATAAGACAAAACATGTGACTTTTAATATTCTGTGTCTGATTTAGTAACAATATTACAGAAAGAAGACCCACTCATTTCTTTTGATATGATATCACTGATCTTTATGGCTGACTATATACCAGAATTTTTCTTTTTCTTTTGAGGCTGGGAATTAAACAAGGGTCTTAGCACCGAATTGCACCTCCCAGTTTTTATTTTTCATTTTGAGAGATTCTTATTTATAACTAAGTTGCTCAGGCTGAGCTTCAACTTGTTATTCTCTTGAATCAGCTTCATAGAGTGCTGAGAATATAAAAAAGCCACACTATGAATCTATAAAAAAGTTTTTATTTATCCATTCAAATGATGGACCTTGGTAATATTTGTTCTGCTTTTGAGAATGTACACATGTATCAGCATAATGTGATGACTTTAACTCTCTTGGGCCTATACCTAAGAAAGGTATTCCTGGATTAAGTGAAACTTCTATTTGTAATTTTTGACATCTGTATGCTGATCATCATAATGACTATAGCTAAAATTCACACCAATAGTATAGGATACATGTTAAGAATTTTAAAACATGAATGGACTCAGTCCTCTGGAGGAGGACTTGAAAACACTAGTTATTAAAGCATGAACATTCTTATGTACTTTGAATGTTGCTTCAAGGTTAGCAACTGGTTTTGACACTGAATGTCTCATATTCACATATGTACATAGAGATGCTAAAGAAAGGATTTAAAATTCATTTGTTATACACTGGGGCATTACACTAAATACAGTTTCATGCATTTTTTGTTCATGATCATGAAAGAACATTTTCTATACTTCTGTCACACAGTGTCACTTGTTACATGATATCAATACTCAGTTTTCTATATTGAAAATATTTGAATTTTCCATATTGTTTTGTGTGTTGAGTTATAAGATTGCACATACTAAAACTGTTTATGTCTTTAAAGAATATTGGTGATTAAATGTGGAGATTAAATAAATTGGAACATGGCCATAATTCCCTGGTTCTGATATTTCTGTTCATGCAACAAATTTGAGTAATATTCTTTCTCCATTTCAGTATGAATTACCTTAATTTGCTGCAGTAATTTTTGTACTCTTCTTCAACTGTCCAGTTATTCAAGACTTTTCCTGTATTGTAGACATGGCAATATAAGGAAACACTACATTATTACAAAAAGAGTGAGTAGATTTCAATTATATTTGTGGTATAATGTAACCAGGTCTGAGATAGTCTCCAAAGTATTTTCACATTCTATGTAATGAAAACTTCACAGATTAGCAAAAATGTTCACTGTCTGTGTATATGAGAAAGTCATGTTGTTTTTACCTATGGCAGCCATGTTCCTAAAAGTTTCCCTCATGACATCTCTGTAGAGCTTCTTTTGAGACCAGTTAAGCAAAACCCATTCCTCCATGGTGAAGTCCACAGCCACATCCTCAAAGGTCACTGCCTCCTAAATGATCAAACCTATATTTCTTGAAGCAAACTTGAGGCCCACACACTGGGATATCTCAACATTTTTCATAAAAAATGGAACTGAAAGCCAGGTGTCCATGTCTGTAATACAAGCCTCAGAAGTGGCTGAGGCAGCAGGATGACTAGGAGTTTGAAACTAATATGGGCTAAAGTGAATTCAACATCAGACTCAACTGCACAGTGAGGACCTATGTCAAAAACATTAAATAAATGAAAAAACAAAAACAAGCAAACAAACAGACAGAAACATATCAACAGAACTGAAGGAGAAGCTGGATCCTTCCAATAATAACTCTATGTCTTGATCATCAAAGTCATGTCAATTCACATTATGTCAGATGGCAATCTTGATGCTAGATTGCGCCTTATGTCTAAAGCAACAGCAGAACAGCAAGGTTACATTGCAAGGGTGTTTGTGCAATGTCTCAAAAGCAGCACTCATAGAGGGAGCCTATAATGTGACCTTCCACAAAACATGGAGGAAGATCATTATATATTGAATGGTTTTGATAGACCATATATAATATGCCTTTTCAAAACTTATTATTCATACATTGAGTCTTTCTTTGGATTGCATGTAGAATCTTGACATTTTAACTGCATTTTATAGTAAAAGAATATCAAATAATATTTATGAATGATAATTAAAATGTTAATGGAAATAACAAAATACATAAAATGTTACTGGAATAAGCCTATGAACAGTGAAAACAGAGAAACAATATCATTTTAACTTAGAACTGAGTGCCACCAAATATTCATAAGAAATTCTAGGGAGAAAAGGAAGATTAATGAGGGAAAGTAGATAAATAAAATGTATTGTATGTACTGAAAACCAATATATTATTAGTAATTAGCCACAAAAGGGAAACATTAGCCAGGTATGCTGGTGCATACCTATAACTCAAGCACTCGGGTAGCTGATGCAGGAGTATTGCCATAGGGTTGGATGCCAGCCTTAGCTACCTAGTAAATTCAAGGCCACTCTAAAATACAAAGTGAGACTTGCCTCAAATCCCACACCAAAGAATAACTTTTAAGAATTGCCATGGTGAATGACATCTTAGATTTAATAAAAAATTATAGCTGTAAAGTATAATAAAAATATATCAATATTAAATACATTTTAAGCAAGAAAGCTGATAAATTATTATTATTAGAGACAGTGACAACTTGATCTTAGGAAAGTTAGACAGTGCTCAATGGGTTGACACATGCATAGAATTTTGATTCAAGATAGGGCTTATGCTATGTGTTCTGACAGAAAATCATAGCCTGTTTCATTTCTGTTCCAGGATAAACAGGTATATACTTGGATACCTGCACTGTATATTCTTCTTTTACAATCAGTTACTCACTGAAATGGGAAACATAAACTTGAATGTCCTGAAAATTCACACTAATATAACTCCTACATGTGAAAAAAGTGTCTCCAAAGGAGAAAATCAATTAACCACCAGAATTATGAAGATAAATCAAAATATATGTAAATCATGAGAAAAAAGACATGATGAAAAATATTTGCTATATATACAGTATAAAATTTTGTATAGAGAGTAAAGATCAATGAACATAAATCTCAAAAAATGAATGGAGCATGTCTAACTTGAGAAAACATTACATAGAAAACAAGAACCAAATCTAAAAAAATTGGAGGTTTGGAAGAACACTATAAGGAAGCAGACATATGCAAAGTTGAGAATAACTTGATATTCTTCATACTCACTTCCTTTAATTTGGAATTCATCAAAATCTTCAGATCACTGATCTTGTCCAGCTGTCTACAGTAAACACTGTGCTAAAGGCATACCTCGAGATAGATGAGATGCTTTTCAAGTAAACTTGAAAAATCCTGAACCACATGGCCAGTAAAATGGACATCAAGTTACTTTGCCCTTGATTCACATGTCAACACAGGAAAAATATGACATGTAAACAACACAACAACAACAATGCATGGAAATATTCATCACAGCAATATCTAGAATAACCATTTATTGAAAATTCAAAAAGAAGATACTAAAATAACATTGTTCATAGAAATTCACACATGGCAAACTTAGGGAGAGTCACCAAAGTGAGAGAATGGTCATACATGAGGTAGG
>PVLA01018246.1:0-15035 GCA_004027455.1 Hydrochoerus hydrochaeris | reverse complement strand
TATAAATATCACATTGTGTCTCTAGTATAAAAAGTAAATAAGAATTATAAGTGTAATAAAACCAAATTGTGTAATTGCTATTGTAAAGAAGAGAGGAAAAGAAAGTGCTCTAAGGGATATAACTGCATATATGTTTGAGTGTGTAAAATAGATGACCATATTGCTGAATCTTTGTTGGCTCTTTGAGCAGAACTGTTTGTAGTCTCACTGTTTGAATATTTACTATGTACCCCTTTACTTTGCAACTTGAACAACTACATCCAGGATGACAGTATATAATTTATAAATTATGATTCCTTAGTGGAGCTTTTTCTCATTTTCCTTTTTTTATTTCTTTCTTTTAGAATTTTGTATTGTTTCTATCCTTTTTTTCTGTTTTGCTCTTTTCTTCTCTTTAAATAAATTTTAAAAATGTATAATTGCTATTGTAAAAAAATGAGGAAATAGGAGGTGCTATAAAAGGTATAGCTGCATGTATGTTTAGGTGTGTGGGGTTGATAACCATATTTCTAGGTTCTTGCTGGATTGTTGAACAGATCTGTTTGCACTCTGACAGGTTGAGTGTCCACTTTGTGTGCTTTAATTTTGTAACTTGAAAAACTATTTCTAAAAGAACAATATGTAATTTATCAACTAGTGATTTCTTGCTGTTTATCTTCTTTTCTTGAAATTCTGTAATATTTCTATCCTTTTTCTGTTTTTTTCTCTTTAAATAAAAAAAAACAAAGACATGAATTTTCTGAACAACAACAAAAAATAATGTAACTTTCTGTTGTAGCCCCATATATATCAGAAATGACCACACAGAGCTGTCCCACAACCATCCAGTGAATCTTACAAACTAAAATTCTCACCTTTGAGATAGCAGTCATAACTAAGTTACAACTCACTATGTAACCTTTATATTCCTATTTATGTAATGTATATAAATATGTGAAGCAATGTGTCAACATGTTAGGATTAATATTAATGTCATACTTCCTAATTATGCCTTTGTGTCCTTATCACATGATTCTTCCTTGTTATAATATTTCTCTCTCTCTCAAGAATGCTATACATTCTCTTTTTATTTGAAGGACTATTTTCAGAATAAGACTGCTCATGAGTACTACCACTTGATAATGAATTCATGTCAGGAAAACTGCCCATAATATTAGTAACAATAATATTAACAATTCTTCTCTCACTGTTGCTGTGTTTCAGTAACATTTTACTCTAACCTAGAAAGTATATATGCTTAAATTATATCAAAACAACCTATTATTTTATGTTCACATCTGTCCTATTTCACATCTGAGTTATTTTCATACCAATGAGACACAATATCTGACACCCACAATTTTAAAAATGGAAATGTGTATTTTGGTTTGCAGTTTGTAGATATTCTCAATCAATAGTTCACTTGTGCCAAGTCAGAGAAGCATGGCAGAAGGATGTGGCAGAGGAGATTTGCTCATGGCACAATAGGCAGAAACCAGAGAGAGACATTCAAGGAGGAAGACTAGAGATGCATCCTTCCATGTTACACTTCAGTACCGTAACTTTTTCAAACATGCTTCATCTCCCATCATCACATTTACCTATATAATGGATCAATCCACTGATCATATCATGGTCTCAATATGCAATCACCTCTGCAGAGCCTCACCTGTGAGTACACAGGCTTTGGGAGTATATCTAGATATGAGACATAACATTCCACTCATGGAACCTCAAAGAATCATGTGTGTCATTTTATGCATAACACATTTAGTCCATATCTAAGAGTTGCCAAAGTTCTAATAGTTTCACAATTGGTCAAAAGTCTATGTCCAAATTCTCCTTTAAGATTTAACTATGTTCTCTGAAAAAAATCAAAAAGAAAGGTAAACACTGCAAACATACAAAGGTACAGGTAAACATTCTCATTCTACAGAAGAGAAAGAGGAAAATAAAAACAAAACAGGGTAATGCAAGACTAAAACACGGGAGAAATCATTAAGTCATATAGGTCCAAGTCTAGCAGCCTGAGCAAACTCTGGTAAGATAGGAAATCTAAAGGGCTTTAGTGACCCTGCAATGGCACTGATGGTGGTTGAATCTCTCTTATACTCCCTTTTTGCAGCTGTCTTCATACAGTTCGTGTTTCAGGACTCTCCAATTTTCTGGAATCTGTGCCACATTTATGACTTCATGAAATGCTATTTCAGAGTACTACCTAGCTTCCCAGGTCTTCTTCTGAAATTGAGATAGAAGTCTTCAGACTCCATAAAGTTTCCTTGCTGTAATGCATGAAAAACCAGCATCATGTAGATGATACCAAGGTCTGCTACCAGTTTGAGCAGTAGCTGAGACGTTTTACATCATACTAGAGCTTCAGAGTCCTCCATGAATATGAATGATTGCTCATTATGAATTAAATCTTGAGGAATCAATTCCCATTACTACGCTGCTTTTTTTTTTTAGCAGTATATTGCCCAAGGGATCTCTTCTTGATGCAAATTCTTACACTTTTCCACACTTGTGAATCAGAAGGGTCTAGAGTCTTTCTGCTGTTCCCATGCCTTCAACATATTCTTTGCATTTTCTACATGCAAAGTATATGGTTCCTTTCTAATGCTAAGGTTTCTAACAAAAATTCTCCTTCATATGCTCCATATGAAGCACTGAAGCTTCGTTTCTGCAAAGTCTCAGGACATGAGAAAAATTTAGACAAATTTTTAGCCAGAGCATAACACATAAAGTCTATCCAACAGTCAATGGTGTCTTTTTCCCAACTGAAGCCTAATCTTTTTCATCTAATTTTCTCTACCCTACATATTCAAATCTTTCCAACCTCCTTTTGTGAACCAGGTCCAAGAGATTCTGGACCAGATGACCAGGTAATATGCACTTCTTTGATACAACAAACCCTGGTCTCTGATTCAAAAAACTGTTTTAGTCACTCTCATCACTGAGACACAATATGTAATGCAGTTTAAAAGAGAAAAGGCTTATTTTGTCTCTGTTTGTAGAGATTTTAGTCTGTAGTCATCTACATCCAAACCAGAGTAGCATAACAGGTAAAAATTTATCATGAAGCTAGTAGGTAAAAACAGAGAGAGATGAAAGGAGGAGGAAGGAAGATATAGGAACACTCTTAGTGACCCATCTCCTTGGACCAGGACATACCTCACAATATCAAATTGCATGGATTATTCCATTGATGAGTATCTCATCCCTATGATTTAATCACCTCCCAATGGCTCTATCTATGATCACATGCTTCAAGGTGACTCCTAGATATAATCCATAATAAATATTGTACCTCTTCTCTACACCTACACCTCTCCCCATTATCTATACTCAGGTGTTTTACTCACACAGGGACTACATCAAACAATTTGATTATTCTCAATTCCTGATTCTGTACCACCTGGTCTTCACATTTAATAACCTAGTTCATGGTCAACTGTCATTCTTACCTAAAAATTAAAAAAAGTGCTACTTAATTATTTTAAAAATAAATCTAGTAATATTGAAATACCAAAAGCTGATCATTACAATAGAAAAAAAAGGTAGGCAGAGTTTGCTTTACCTTTAAAAAATTATGTATAATTTAATTACTAAATATGAGGATATGTTTTGTTGTTAAAAGATCAAGAACATTTTTATAAACAGTATACAGTATATTATTAGAGAATTAATGTTGCTTGTTTGTGTTAATTCATGTTAATATTTTGAGACATCAGGAATATGATGATGTTTAATTAGTAAATTCAGTGACAACATCTGTTAGGCCAAGCCCAAAAAAAAAAAAAGGTAGAGTTTATTTTGAAGCAGATGTAGTGTGCCTTGAAGTGAGAAACTATACAGTGCCACCAAGTGTGAATTTGGATGACTTTATATATACATGAGTTTCTACAGTGCTTCAGGTTATAGTGGTAATACCAATTATGGTGCATAGTTTTGAAATTGCAAAGTGTTTGCCTTTTTATTTTAAGATGGTCAATGTTCTTACAGTGCCTTAACTGTGGGATAAATTTATGAAAGAAAAGTTGTAATGTGGTTAAGATCTCTGATCAAGGGGTGTTTGTTTGTTTGGGTTTTTTTTAATACTCTCTTTCAGTTGTCATTGGGCTCTAGGGTATGGCAACCAGGTATGTTGTGCACCTTGAAAATACAATCAGTTCTTTATCATCATGAATATGTACAATGTATAACCTTAAAATGTCATTTTTCACTGTTAGGCCATTTAGAATTTGAGAACTAAATAATTTAAAATTATTATACACTGAAGTCCTTGCTTCTTCATTCACCTATAACTGGAACTCAATTTGTCACTGGCCTGCAAGACTACTTGGGATTATATAAAAGGATTTTCTTCTA
Source organism: Hydrochoerus hydrochaeris (assembly GCA_004027455.1). Classification (NCBI taxonomy): domain Eukaryota; kingdom Metazoa; phylum Chordata; class Mammalia; order Rodentia; family Hydrochaeridae; genus Hydrochoerus; species Hydrochoerus hydrochaeris. The sequence continues at coordinate 10,688 of PVLA01018246.1, read as the reverse complement.
CCAGGAACTTATTTAAATTTTTAAAAAATCCTTCAAAATAACTTTTTAAAAATACCTTGAAACTTCCTAGAAATGACAAATAATATTGCCATTAAAAGTGTGTGAATAAATTGACCTATATCCATTCTTTCAAGCTGTCTTATTTTGTAAAATTCCAAGAAAAATATTGTATGAGTTTAGAAAAATAATACATCCTACTTTATGTAGAAATCTTAGCATCTTTTTAATAAGACTTTTTCTCAGAATAAGTATTCAACAATGTATATATGGAAAACAGCTAAGTTGTTTTAACACCTCACCCAATGTAATTATTTTTATTACAGTTAAAAAGAAATTAAACTTTTTAATTAGAAAGTTATGTTGTAATTTGAATCTAAGCAACTGTTCATAAAATAGCCAATGGCACTGTCATTAAAGTGAAAAATAGATTAAATTTAAATTAAAATAAATGCCTTTTTAGCAAACACAGCTGGGCTCCTAACTCATTTTTCAAAAGTCTTTTAAAAGCAAAGTTCTAAATTTTTGACATCATACTTTCCATTTTATGTATTTTAAAATTAATACATATATGTACTTTCTCTGTCACCTTAGTATTTCATAAGATGTTGATGTTATAAAATTAATTCCCTGAAGACGCAATTTTAATATTGAGTAGATGAAAGACCTAATATTTCAAGTTAAAAATGTAGTTGAGTAAATGATTCTTTGATACATATTTTAGTTTAATTATAGTGTGGTGGTAGACTGAGTACTACAATAGTCCAGTTTGATCTTGAAAGTTTTATCTTTCTTATTAAACAACATGGAAATAATACACAAATAAAAGATTTTCAATGAATGTTTTAAATGTAAAAAAACAATCCTATGGATTTTAACCACTGATAATGAACAACAGCAAAATACATTTGTATTTTCCATGGAGAAATTAGTTTCCAATTAGGTAACTACATTTTTAAACATTAAATCATTACCATCCAAATATGCATATTTTGCTAGCTTTGTGTACATTAATGAATAAGAAGATATTCCTGTCATAAGTTATATTTTCATCAAGTTATATGATTATATACAACTAGTGAGCAACATCACATTTAAGCCAAAGACGTGAAGTACTTCCTTTAATCTTGTGTTAATATAGCTTAGAGAGTAAAATAGTTGACAATTAGAAGTCTTTCTTCCTTCCTTCCTTCCTTCCTTCCTTCCTTCCTGCCTGCCTGCCTGCCTGCCTGCCTGCCTGCCTTCCTTCCTTCCTTCCCTCCTTCCTTCATTCCTTCCTTCCTTCTTCCTTTATTTTCTTTTTAGTTTTTGTTTTAAATATTCCCCACTCAGCTAAGTAGAATGGGCAGAAAAGTAACACTTCTATTAGAAAATTAAGTATCATTCTGAAAGCAATGTAAAGATGTTGAGGGTCCCTTGTCATTTCCTCAAGACAAAGAAGATGCTAAAATGGTCAAAAGATGAAACAATGTGGTGATTTCCTTGTCTGTTGTCTTATCGTTTTGCTGTCCTGTCCTCCTTAATATAAAGCCCTTGTAGACCTGACATGGAAAGATGGAGTTTTGGGGCAGTAAGAGACCTAGTATCTCCAGTGTAACTAGCTTTGAACAATGCTTTTCTTTTCCCTCAATGCCTCTTCTATTCCATGGGGAGTAGTGAATAGTATGCACTTGAGCTGCCAGTTTGTAACAGTAATTGGTATAATATTCCAAATTTTAGAAAATAAAAAAATGTGTTTTAGAACTTGAAAAAGTAGAGAAAGCTCTTTTGCCTACTTTATTTCTCTACATTTCTAGTTCTGACAGACTATTTAATAGCAAGAAAAAACAGAAGAACAAAAATCGCTGTGACTAATTTCAGCTCAGTTGTCTGTACAGAGATGAATAGACTTGTGGCTAGAATATACTCTCAGAGTTTCTTGCAAAAATGGAATGAAAATTGGATTAATAAGAAAAGATTTAAAAGAAGAAGAAGAAACACTATTTCTAGGGGGAGAAAGAATAAGAATAAACAATCTAAGACAGTGTCTATGGCCAATCTTTCAGAACTTTTGATATTCATAAATGCCATAGATTTGCCACCATTGGTCTATGGTAAGAGATGGTGAGAAGATAATCTGAGTATATAACCAAATTCAAGGAGTTCCACTTCATATTTTTGTGAGTGCAAAGTGCAAGCACAGAATCAATAAGCACAGTGTGGAGGTAATAAAGTAAAAGAGATTTATTATAAGAAGTAAGGAAGGTCAGGGATTTAGTGCAGTGGCACAAGTGCCTTCCTGGCAAATGCAAGGTTGTGAGTTTGATCCCTGGTGGAAAAAAAAGTAAGGAGAATAATGAATTTATAATGTGCAAAATCATTCTCCTTGTATAAAGGAACCAGGAGGGTTTCACTGGAGAACTTACACATATTCAAAAAGAGAAGCACGTGTAAAAGCTTTTCAATACTGAGCACTCACAATTTAAGGGCCAAGATCCAAAGGAAAAGGTGACAGACACCAACACTTCTGGACAAATAATTTCATATTATAATTTGAGAAGCTTAAGTGAGGTCACCTTAAAGAATGAATCAGTCAGGTGGAGACCTTGGATAATTTTTTTGTAAGTATCTTAAGTGTCACAACAGAAATAATATGAATTAAAAAAAACTTTGAAGGCATATTAATAGTCTTTTCAAGAAGCAGGGGCTTTGCATCTGGTTAAGTATAGTTATCACCAATATTCTGCCTTACACACTGGAAGACAATATAATATTGTTTTATACCAAGTGTAGAAAATATGACAAAACATGTTTGTAGAGAATAATGTATTATTTATTGATCTTTAATGATTTGAAATGAGACACTTCATACTCATTGTTATTCCAAATCTCATTCTTTATTGGTTTTCTCCTTTGTCCATTCTCCTTCTCATCACTGTTGGTCTTTTTCCAAGTAGGAAAATGGTATGACTTACACACTGTTTTCAGCAAGATTGGTGCCTAGAGAACAATTAAGTAAAATTTGAGAGTTCACCTGTAGATAGATTGGTTTGACAGGACAAGATGCTTCATTAGCACTGCAGATTCAACAAAACAATTTGAGTAGAGTGGATGAGATCCCAGTTCCCTCTTGGGACACTATGTTCAGGGACACACATAAAACAACCCTGTAGTTAACAGATATAAACTTCTTTGTGCTTTTTGAGAGAAGTTTGGGGCTCAGAAACATTAATTTGGATTTTCAGATTTCCATGTAGTGCTTCATTTCTAGTAAACACTCAAGCTAGAAGTTAAACATTTTCTTTTCAAGAAAAGACTGACAGCATTCTTTGATCAGTGATTTATGGAAGAGTAAAATTAGAAAAACCAATTTACCCTTCCTACTAAGGCAGTGTAAACCATGCTGGGCCTAGGAGGAGAACAAGAAGCCAATTTGCCTTTCTTGTGGATCAACCAGCATGTGGATTGGGAAACAAGAACACTCCTGCCTCATCCCTCCCCATAAGCAACTGGCAGATTCAGAGGACAGGCTGAGTTAATAGCAACAAATGTACAAAAACAACTTAATGCTTGTATTATTTGATTGACTTTGTAGGCCTTAGGCCAGTTGTCTGAGCATCTATTAGCAGAATAACAGTATGCAATATAGCAAATATGGGGGATTTCCTTTTGTCTTGTTTTTGAAATCCAATACTCTTCTCACTAGTTTGTTTTATTCCTTTTTACTGTTTTGTTTTATTTTATGTTCTGTTTTGATTGGTTTAATTTTGTTCTGTTTTGTTTGACTTTATTATGTCTGATAATATGAGCAGCAATTTTTAAGAAAACAAGAGAAATTATATTAGCCATTGTGGATTTGCCTATTATTTTGTTTTGAAATCTTTTATCACTTTTATTGTTCTGTTCTGATTAGTTTTATTGTTTTGTTTTGTTTAGTTTTATTCTCTGTAAAAAAAGAAATAAAATAAAAAATAAAAAAGAAAGTGAAATAGGCTTCTAACATTTTATGTTGTTACTAGTCTCAGTTGAATTCAGTAAACCATATAAATGTATTTAGTGAAAATAAATCACAACAAATATTTTTAAACTATCTTTCATGTACTATTTTTAACAACTCAATAAACTTTTGGGTCTAGCTCCTGGATATCTGTGATCATTTCCTTGTAATGTTAAACAGTGCTTATTAATATAATTGAGACAAGATAAAAGAATATAATTTTAAAGATTTAGAATTGTAATGCTCCAGTTGAAAAGTTAATCTGCATGGCATTATCAAATCCTTAATTAATTAGAATACTGACTACAAACAGAAACTGAAAATCTCACTGTTGCTATTTAAACTTACTTAAGGTATATTGCCTATACTCACTGATTTTCTGATCATGTGCAGTTTGATTATAAAAAATGCTGAAAACTACATTTTGAAACAAAAATGTTTTCCTGTCTGATGTAATGTCCAAATCTAAATAGCTGATATTGTTCTTATTTTGGGTTTGTTGTTGTTTGTCTCTTTTGCTTTTGGTTTTTCTTTCCTGTGCCTTTTTTCCTCTTAAATAAAGAAACATCATTCTGTCTTTCAACTGTTCCAACGTAAGTAGGAAGCTCAGAGGAGTTGTTGTCTCTTTTTCCAACTCATTCTTTAACTCACCTGTTAGAAAAAATAAAGGATTTTTTTCAATCCAAACATAGAAAAGTTGATGAACATCTACACAGGACTTACTAAAGAGTTTAGTGGTCATCTATCACTTTTATGATCTTCTTTCTCTAATAAGAAGGTCTTATGAGTTATCTGAATGACTTTCAATATTTGAACATCTTTTGTGAATGTATCATTTTAAGGAGATTACCTTGGAATCTTTTGTGCAACATTTATTGACACCGACAGTCTATTCAACCTGCTAGGATCACTTATCCTTGAAAGCAATCATGTTGGGATGATATTGTTTTCCATAATTTCTCAACATTTTCTCTCTAGAAATATCAGGACTATGAGATATGCATACATATACTGATGTCATTGTCCAACTATTGTCTAAAAATGTAAGTTGTCCTCCATGCTGTTGTTTTTCTGATAAAAGAATCCATTGTTTTCTAACTTAGAGTTTTCATGCAGTGAGTTAGATATCAGTTTCTATGTCCATTGAGCCCTTAGACACATGACAATTTCTCACAAAATAAAAACTAGCTTTATAGTCACTCTGTGTAATTGGAGAAATTACATTTTCCTTACAAAAAAGCAAGAAGTTATTCTCTTTAAATAAATGCAGTAATAGTGATCTATTTTTGGGAAATTGACTTGGAGGAGAGCAAAGAAGAATTATCTAAAAACAAATAACACTGAAAGTCTGAATTAGATGCTTAGACCCATAGTTCCAGCTTTTGTTATCCCCCAGGGAAATATAGCTATGTTTACATACAACTGACAGAGGTCTGGACAATAGTATTAAATGAAAATAAACTTTAATACAAAATCAAAACAACATGTCAGCTATACACTAAATTCTGGAATTTCCATGAAAATCCAACATAGAAGAAGACTACCACAGTGTCCAGCAGTTGCAAAGCACCAATGAGCACTAAAGCTGGCTTGGAATTTAAAGTCTTGTGTGGATAGACACTAAACAGTCACCATGTAATTGGGCAAAAACATCCAGTCTGAAAGGCAAATGAAAGCTGGTAGAAGAAAAAAAAGATTAAATAAAAAATGGTACAACTCATAGAAGGATAAAGGAGAAAAAGTATAGTAATATGACATGACAACAATAATGATCAAATGTTACATTAAAAAATTAGAGAACATGGTCCAGGAATATTCCTCAGTGATAGCATAGAATTTTTGCTTAAGATGTGTGAAGCCCTAAAATCATAAACCATTTCATGGTTAAGCTTAATTGTCCACTCATTTTTCTTGGGAGCTTTCTGGGGTATTTGTAAAGCACATTTCTGGACACTCCTGGTCAGTAGGTCATGCAGGCATGGACTTGAGTACCAGGTATACATGGTACCTGGTAATTTTTCTGTGGTGCTGTCCCATGGTTTTCTTTCCTAACACCATGAGTTAAGTAAGCATCATTGTTACACAAGTACTCATCTGTGATATCCCTGCCTTGGTGCCAATCAGCAAAGCACTTAACTTCTTGATACCTGATTTAAACATTTTCTTCCTTGAATTGTAGGTGTTGAATTTTGTGCCTTAGAATGGGAAAGCTATCAATATAGAAAAGTGTGAGGTCCTTTTTGTGATTGTAACTGACCACGCAGCTTAGAAGGCTATGAAATGGTTTTGTGGAAGGAGTTTGGAAAATTTTAGAGATGGATTAGTCTATAAAAAGATTACAGTGTTGTAAACAAAGCCCAATGGGTGATTTTGATCAGAGTTCAAAACACCAGAATGCTGACAGGAATGAAGACAGTAAATGTTAGGTTTCAGCTGAGAATAGGGACCCTATGGCAATTGGCCTATGGTCTACATGTGTTATATTCTGACAAGTTTCCATATCATCCAAATATTTAGATTTTAAAGAATACTGAGATAAAGGAGAAGAGATTAATTGACATTACTAAAAAAATTTTCAAGACAACTCAATATTCAAGCTGTTCTTTGGATACCACTAGCTGCTTTTAACCAGATTTATAGTGAAAATACAGGGCAAAAAGAAAAGCAAACCAATAGTTTTTAAAAAATTGACACTCTGGTCCCAAGGAAATCATATATAAAATTGGAACCAAAGAAAGTGTGGTTCTTGAAGATACAGACTCCACTAAAAAGAAATCATGTGCCTTCTATAAAGACAAGGGAGAAAGATTCCTTCATGGCATAGCAAGACCTCATCCTTGATGCCATAAAGGGGTAGAAAGTGTCAACTTTTCATTTGGGAAAATGACACTTGGGATACTTCTCCAAAAAGTCCTACTAGGAAATTAGTTCCTCAGAATTCACTTCACTCTGGACAGACAGCTAGGAACTCAGAATCACTGCAACTGTGTTCCAAGGGGTTCTGACTACTGCACCTGATGAAATCAAGCCAGGGATCAACCACATGATGCTGATTTTACTGCCATGCAGAATGCAAGTCTCATGGGGGTTAGAAAGGATTCCATCCAGTTTCAAAGAAAGGACTGGGAAGCTAAGCACTATGATCTTGTGAGGTGGATGCATGGATATGTAGGAATAAGTTGATGGTGCAGTGGAGAACTCAGAAAGTTAGAGATGTTAAGAATATGAAACACCTGCAGAGGAAAGTTGCTGATTTTGAGCAAAGCTAATAGAATGGGCTATGCATTTCAAACTTAAAGGTATGTATTAGCAAGTCTTCCCCAAATCATTTCTTGCTATCACTTGCTCTGGATGCCAAATGCTAAGCTTCAGGGCTTAATGTTGGCTGAGATGGTTTTTGTTCTAATTATTCTCTATCCCTTTATCCTTCCATTTTAGAATGGAAAAGTTAAATGTTTGCTGTTGTATTTTGGGGTTTTAATTTTTTTTCTTTTCATAGAAATTTGCAGTTAAATTTTTCCTGAGTCTCAGGAAAGACATTGGTTTGTGCTTTTGAAACATAATTGAACTGCTGAGATGTCAGAGAAAGATAAATTACAATTTTGCAAAATAATTTTATCATGTTAGGTGAAATTATTACTTTAATGTCCTTTTATGTAGATATTTAAGTAGGTGTGTTTTGTCATTACTGTGACAAGTGGTTGGATATGAAGGTTAAGTTTAATTTTTAACTTGATTGATTTTGAAGCGCTTAGGGAATGAGTAAAACATCCTTTTGACTATCCTTGGATGGATAATGGAGACAACTGATAGTTCCTACCTTCTTCTTTTATAGTGCTGTCTCTAAACTCCATTTCTTGGATGCTATGCAACGTTGCTCCACCACACACTTCTGACAAGATGTTTTGGCCTTACTCTTCACAGACCTTGGATTGAGTCTTCTGAAGCTATGAAGAAAATTAAATCTTTTCTCCCTTCAATTATGGATGTTGATCTTGTTTCTCAGTGATGGTAAAACTAACTAATCTATCTCAGGACTAGAAAAGAAAATACAAAGAATAATAATGAGTTCATAAAGCAATAAAAATAGCACAGAGATAATAAAATTTTGGATTTAAGTCTAAGAGATAGCTTGGAACTAGGATTTAAAAGTGATGTTCCATGTAAGGAATAATGCAACATTAAGGAATTAAAATAGGTCAAAAAGCCAGAGAAATCACAATGGAAGTAAAGTCTGTACCTACTTAACTTTTAAGAATTTTAAAAAAACAATGTTTTAGACATTTGTCTATCAAATCATTTTATGTCAATGCCATATGACAGTTAGTGTGACAAATAAATGTATTGTAAACTTGTCATTCAACAAAAACCTGAACAATACAATATAGATACAAAATACATAATAGAAATACAAGATACAAAATATATGATAGAAATACAAGACACAGGAATTTTGTTTCAGAAATGTATGAGACTTGAAATCTATCAGGAGAAATTGATGTGATTCTGGCCATCTTTAAGTTTAGGTGCTGACTGGAGCCCAGTGAGGCTAAACTGAAAAATCTGGACTCCTGAGCATGGAGATGGGACAATTACACAAAGATAACACATTCCAGATTTGGTAGAATCTTTTGTGCACTTCTGAAATTTTCCATTTGTCCACTTCATTTCAGCAGCTGCAACTCACTGCCTTGATTATTTCAGGAAAACACAACTTTTAATACGCAGAATAAAGGACAGGAGATGATATTTTAAAAACTTTGCTTTTACCAACTTTTATAAGTGAAATATATAATGAACAAAATACAGTAAAGTAAAAATGAATGTCAAGTATGAAATATAGGCATTTCCTGAATCCACAATATCTCACTAAATACCACAGGTCTAAAGTGGCTAGTATGATTCATTTATATCTACCATCTAATCTCTAACTGTTCAAGTCAAAAATATGAAAACTTCCTTTTCTGTCTTGGATTTGTCCTGAAATTATTTTCTTCTCCTTTTTTCTTGATTTCAATTTTTATGTAAGTCTCTTCACAGAATAAGAATAACTCAGTTTTATTTAGAGTATGTATTTTGTACAGTGTCAAAATTTGAAGAATTATAATATGATGATGAATCAAACATAGAAGCAGACCATTGGGCTAGAGGGAGTGCATGGAGATTAAGGATGTTATAAGTCAGTTATACTATAAGATATTAAGTTCTAAATAGAAAATTAAAATGAATAGAGAGGAGATAGAAGAATGATTTTAAGGTCAAAGATGTAAAGAAATGCAAATAATCAAAGGTTAAAAACTAATATAATACAGTACATGCCATCAAAATTTCCTCTGGATTAATAACATAAACAAAAATTTATAATTTATGTATCAAGTCCTTTTCTAATTAAGTTATATGATGATAATCTTTATTACATTGGTTGTAACAGTTCCATGAAGTATGAAAAACCATTATTCACTATTTCCAGATAAACTGAGGCAAAGTTTAACTGGCTTATTAGAAATCAAACAAGTGCTTAATGTTTTCTATTAAAGACAGTTCAGCTCCATAGAAATTGTAAAACCTGCATAAATACACAGAAATTAAATAACAGGATTTTGAACAACCAGTGGGCTACTGATGAAATTAAAGAAGAAATAAAACAATACCTACAATTCAATGAAAATATAGAAACAACATACTGTAATCTGTGGGATGCAGTGAAATCAGTCTTAAGAGGGAAATATATAGCAATAAATTGTCATATCAAGAAAACAGAATGAGCACAAATCAACAACCATTTGAGCTCTATATCAAGCTTCTAGAAAAAGAAGAGCAAGCTAAATCCAAAGCTCATAGAAGAGAGGAAATTGTAAAGATTAGAGCAGATATCAAAGCAATTAAATTTAAAAAACAATACAAAGAATTAATGAATCTAAAAGCTGGTTTTTTGAGAGAATAAACAAAATTGACAAACCCCTAGCTAAACTTATCAAGAGAAAGAAAGAAAAAAATCCAAATTCATGCAGTAAGAACTGAAAAGGGAGAAATTACTACAGATCCCATGGAAATTCAAAGATCATGAATACCTACTTTGAAAATCTCTACTCACATAGAGTGGAAAACAGAGGAAATTGACAGATTTCTAGAAACATATGAACTACCAAAGCTCAACCAAGAATATATAGCAATTTTGAACAACCCAATATCAGCTGTTGAAATTGAAAATGTAATTAAAAACTTACCAACAAAGAAAAGCCCAGGTCCAGATGGACTCACAGCTGAATTCTACAAGAAAATTAGAGAAGATTTGATGCCAATACTACTTAAACTCTTCAATGAAATTGAGAAGAAAGCAGTCCTGTCTAAATTATTCCTGGAGCCAAGTATTACTCTGATACCAAGACCAGAGAAAGATCAAACCAAAAAAGAGAACTATAGGCCAATCTCACTAGTGAACATTGATGCAAAGATTCTCAATAAAATACTGGCAGATAGAATGCAGCAAACCATGAAGAAGATTATACATCATGGCCAAGTGGGGTTCATTCCAGGAATGCAGGAATGGTTTAACATACACAAATCAATAAATGTAATACACCACAGCAACAGAGCCAAAACCAAAAATCACACAGTCATCTCAATAGGTGCAGAAAAATCTTTTGACAAAGTCCAACACATGTTCATGATAAAAACCCTTCAGAAACTCGGAATACATGGTGTCTAGCTCAAC
>PVLA01018245.1:0-15035 GCA_004027455.1 Hydrochoerus hydrochaeris | reverse complement strand
AGGAGGAGGAGGGGGAAAGTAGGGCCAAGCCTGGGAAGGGTAGAGCTCTGCACATTTAAGGGGTGACACTCGTGACTATTTTGTGGTTGACATATTTGATGATTGATTTCCTTTGCTTTCTTTTCCAAATCAAGCTTGTTCAAGTCAAACGGTTGTCTACACCTACACGTCATGCACAGCTCAGCATATGTCCATCTTGACAGAGGCCATGACCTGAGGGTGACATGGCTATGTAGGACAGACCTGAGTTGGGCATTTATTTTTGCTGCTTGCTAACTGTGAGAAGGTGACTTTAAGTTCTCAGTTTAAAAAGACTGCAAGATTTTCAAGGGCCCTGGGGGCAATAAATAAGACCAGCAAATCAGCCCCCTGGAGTAAGAGCCACTACAGGTGCCAGGCAGCTTGGGTTTGAATCCTAGTTCTGCTACTGACTCGTTCTGAGGCCCTGGCAGAATGTTTTACCCTGAAAATTCTGTTTTTGCCTTTGTGAAATAGTGACAATAGGCATCCTTCTTCCTGGAAGTTTTGGGAGAACTAAATGAGGTGCTAGGGCTGAGGATTTAGCTCAGTGACTGCCTGGAAAATGTGAGGTCATGAGTTTGATTCCTGGTACCAATAAGTAAATAAATGAGGTGCCATATAAATCAGTATAAACAGTGCCTCACACATGGTAAGTATCCACTGAATTATTTCTTCAACATCAGTTACAAATGTTTAGCAAAAAAAAATTAATTGTCCCTTTCTCTCTTCACTATTAGCCCAACTGGCCTGATCTTGGTCACAGCAGAGTGGAGATCAGATAAGCTACAAGGGGATTCTGAGTAAGTCATTTAACTGATTTGGTTTCCTCATCTATAAATCTGAAGTTAACAGGGCAGCTGCTCTGTCTGTGGACCAGACTTTTGGGATCACTTTTTGACTTAGTTTTTAGCATGAGTGAAACCTGAGCACCTGACCCTCTGCTCTGTCCCTCACACAGCATCCCCGATACAGGACATTAGGCAGTGCTGTGTATCCACGAAGGGTTACGATCACGCCTGGAACGAAGCCTGCGGGACGCAAGTCCAGACCGTGTGGTCAAGGGGAAGCATCCACTCAGTTGCTCAGCCTCTTGTTGCTCCAGTTAATATGGAAATAATAATCCCAAGCCCTCCATACCACCCACGATGGCTCTCCCAAAAAGCCCCAAAGTTTCAGGAAAAGCAAGGCCAGAAACCTGGGGCCGTATGAACCACACTCATTTTGGTAACTCCTAAGCCGTCCTCTGAGTGTTCATTCTTGGAGTCCTCTCTGACCTAATCATACTCAACACTGCCTCTCTTCTACTGCCAGCTGATGTACGCTTGGGAATAGCAAAATCATGGCAATATTAAAACACGTAAAAAATTTAAGGCAGTAAATTGGTCTCCTTTCACTCCTGCCTCACCAGGCTTCGTAGGACCCGCTTTTCCTACCAGAGTAAATGGGCAAGGTACTGAGGGGGTTGGCAGCCTCAGGATGGTCCTGGGAGCAGGGAAGGCATCGGGGATTCTAAGAAGCAAACTTCAGGGGTCCCAGGAACTACATGGAAGGTGAGATTTGTATTATTCTGAGAGAAAAACAGGATTAAGCAGAAAGAATCTGTTTCTTTTTCTTTGATGGGGAATGGCAGGCACTTTTTCTCTGACCTGGCAGCAAACCCCAGTGACACTCAAGAATCTGGAATCTAGCAGCACAAGAGTCTGGGGCCAGGAAACATGCCTGCTTGCTCTTGGGGATCAGCCGCTCAGGCCCCATGGACCACAGCACAGCGATCTTGGTGCTCACTAGTAGTCCCCCCAGGGAACCCCTGCCACTCAGATGCACCAGATCTGGGGCCACCATCCTGACCCAACGTGTGTACCCTAGTCATAGCTCAACACAGCCTTTGCGTCAAGGGGGTGTTCAAACCTTACAGCTGCCTTAGGAGAGAGGTTCACAGCCAGCCCCTCTTTAGAGAAACCAGACAAGAAACTAGGAACCGGACTCAGGGTCTCCCTGTCCAGGCTGCTGCTCTTCCCATGAGTCAGGAAGGCTGTGGAGTACGGAGCCCGCGTGAGGATGGGAGGGAGGACAGGGCTCTAACACAGAGCATAACACAGGCACCACTGGGACCTTGGGTGAGTCCTCAAACAGCTGCTGCTTAGTGTGGATGAGAAACATACAGATGGGGTGAAGCACATGGCAGGCTGCAGTTATTGTCACTAGTTGCTGGGGGTCATGTTGGGGGTGCTCTAGCAGATTTCTGTGTCTGACAGCAGAGAACAGCCGGAAGAGACCAGCCCAGATGGTGCACCTCAGGCCCCTTCTCCAGACCAAGCCCCCAGCGTCGGGCCATGAACCCCAGCCTAGGTCACGCTCCCACGCTGACCCCCCGGGGTCTGCGCTGTCCTCTCCCCAGGGCGCCCTGGCTCACCCAGCTCGGGCTCCTGCCACAGCCTGGTTAAAGAAGGCCCCCGCACTGCTTTCTTTACCAGTGCCAGTGGAGAAGCCTTTCAGGGAAGGGTTGAATTCTCGGAGGATGTCTGCAAACACAAGGCAGAGACATTGTTAGTAGCTAGCCTGAAGCAATCTTCACGTCCCTTTCATGAGAGTCCCTGGAGGTTGAGGACAGAGCAGAGCTTCCCAAGCTCACCCCACCTGGAGTCAATGTTCAGCAGGTTGATGCCTCACCACCTGGGTAGCACACAGTAGGTGTGCAATAAGCTACCGTTGAATAAATGTTAGTCTGGGTTAGGCAATTTTTCTCATGCACTTTTGCCTTTTTCTAAATATATAAAGCTGTACTCAGATATAATTCATCCCGTAAGGTTTACCAATTTAAAAGTGTACAGCTTGACAGCTTTTAAGTGTATTTGTAGTTGTGCAGCCATCAATTTGCTCATCTTTATTTTTAATATTTGTTTTCACTTTTGTTTTTCAGTACTGAAGATTGAACCCAGGGCCTCACACCGAGCTACCTCCCTAGTCTGCACCTTTAACCTTTGAGACAGGATTTTGCTAAACTGTGAAATTGCCCAGGCGGGGTTGAAATCTTCCATCCTCCTGCCTCAGCTTCCTACAGTGCTAAGATTAGGGGTGTGTACTTACCACACCCATATCTTTGTCACTTTACCCATTCTTTTCCCCAGAAAGAATTCTGGACTCATTAGCACTAAGTCCACATTCCTATCACGAATTTACTTTCTGTCTCTAAAGATTTGTTTATTCTGGACATTTTATACACATGAAATCATACAAAACATTTCCCTTGTGTCTGGTACCTTTCACTCAGCAAGTCTTCAAACTTACGCTGAGCATACATTAGTATTTCATTTTTCGCTGCTAAATAGCACATTCCATTGTGCAGGTACACATTTCATTTATCCATTCTTCAGTTGATGGGCAGTTGTTTGTACTTTTTGGAAATTATGAATAACGCTGCTGTGAATATTTGTGTACAATCTTTTGTGTGAATTTCTTTTGGATATATACGTAACAGTAGAATTGCTGGGTCATACGGTAACTCTGATGAACCTTCTGAGGAGCTGTAAAGCCTTTCTCCCAAAACAGTGGCACCATTTACTACCCCTCTAGCAGTTGGCAGCCTTGTCATTACTGGAGATGGTGACGCGTGTCTCACTGTGGCCTTGATATGTGCTGGTGACTACTAATGTTCCCTGTCTTTCATATGCACATTGGCCATTTGTATGTCTTCCGTGGAGAAATGTCACTCGGATCCTTTGCTCATTTTTTATTATGTTGTCTTTTTGTGATTAGATATATGATTGACTTATTATTAGATATATGATTGACTTATTAGCTGTATGATTGACTATATTTTCTCTCACTCTTTGAGCTGCCATGACTTTCCTGACGATGTTTTTTAAAGCACCATATATATTTTTCCCCTTTTGTGTTTTTGGTAGCATATCTAAGAAGACTTTGCTTAACCAAGGTCATGAGAATTTGCTTCTATGTTTCCTTCTAAGAGTTAACTTTAGCTCTTACATTTAGGTCTCTGATCCATTTTGGATCAATTTTTGTCTATGAGGTGAGGCAGGAATATGACTTTATTTTTTTGCTTGTGACTGTCTAGTTATCCCAGGGCCATTTGTTCAAAAGACCACTATTTCCCTCATTGAATGGTTTTGGCCCCCTTGTTGAAAATGTGTAAACCGTGAATATAAAGGGTCATTTCTGACTCTCAGTTCTATTTGATTGACCTGTGTGTCTATCCTGATGCCAGTGACACATTGTCTTCATTAATGTCGCTTCACAGCAAGTTTTGAAATTGGGACGCATGAATAAGAATCCTCTGAACATGTTTTTCTTGAGATTGTTTTGACTATTCAGGGTCCCTTGAACTTCCTAAATTTTAGGATTAGTTTTACCAATTTCTGCTAAGAAACTAGATGTAATGAAACTGTGTACTAATTTGCAAAACAATTTTATAAAAGTAAAAATTTCCTAGCCCATGAACATGGGAATTTTGGTGTTTTGTTTTTTTTTTAAATTTTCTGTGACAGGGCCTCCCTCTGTACCCCAGGTTGGCCTTGAACTCACAGTAATCCTCCTGCCTTAGTCTCCCAAGTGCTGGGATTACAGGCATGGGCTACCACATCTAGCATAGATCTTTAATTTCTATCAGCAATATTTTGTGACCTTAAGAATTTAAGTGATATATTTCTTTTGTTGAATTTATTACTAACCCTTTTGTTATTTTGATGTTATTATAAATAAAATTGTTTAAATTTCATTTATAGGTCATTAATTGTTAGTGCATAGAAATGCAATTGATTTTTAAATATTGATTATGAATCCTACAACTTTGTTGAATGCACTTATTAGGTCTAATAATTGTTAGTGAATTCCTTAAGAATATGAAAAAAATATATATATATGAATGACAATCTCATTTTCTTTCTTTTTTTTTTCCTTTGGTGCTGGGGAATCAAACTCACAACCTCACGTTCACCAAGCAGGCACTTATGCTGCTGAGCTAAACCTCTGGCCCCAACAATGTCATTTTCAAGAAGAGGCAGCTTTCTTCCTTTATTGCTTTTTCTTTCAATTTTTCTTGCCTAACTGCCGTTAGCAGACCCTCTGGAATCCTGTTGAATAGCAGCGGGAAGAGCACACATCTTTATATTTTCCCCAGTCTCAGCAGAGGTGGCAGTCACCCACCTTCCACCAGGAAATAGGTTAACTGTGGGCTTTTAGCTAACGCCTTTTACCAGACTGAGGACTTCCCTCCCTTCTCCCTCTTCCTACTTTATTGCATGTTTTCATCTTGAAGCAGTATTAGATTTTATTAACTGCTCTTTCTGGTCCACTGAAATGATCATGTGGTTTCTGTCCTTTACTCTATGTGTATAGTATATAACATTAGTTGACTTACATATTTTAAAACTGTATTCCTGGCCTAAATTGCACTTGGTAATAAGATACAAACTTTTTTATATATTGCTGGATTTAGTTTGATCGTATTTCTTGAGGATTTCTGTGACTATATTCCTAGGAGATTAATCAGTAGCTTTCTTTTGGCATTAAGGTAAAACTCATTCAGGTGAGCTGGGAAGTATTCCCTCTTATTTTGGGAAAGGTTTGTCATGAACTGGTAATTGGTACTAATGTTTGATAGAGTTCACCAATGATACCAGAAAAGCTTGGCTGGGGGAAGCTGGGAAGTTCTATAATTACTAACTTAATCTCTGTATCATTACACACCTATTCTAAATCCCCTTCCCATGTTACTTGGGACTGAACCCAGGTGAACATTGAGCCATATCTCTAGCTTCTTATTTTTTAAAATTTTGATACAGGGTCTTGCTAAGTTTCTCACACTAGACTTGGATTTGTGATCCTCTTCCTTCAGTCTCCCAAGTAGATGGGATTACAGGAATGTGCCATCATTCCCAGACATTTCTGACTGATTTCATTTCAGTAGTTTGTATCTTTTTAGGATCCATTTGCCCGTTTCATCTAAGTTATTTCATTTATTGGCCATTCCTCCACTGGATCTACACTTGACTTTTCATTTCTCCATTTCTGCAGCTTAGCCAAGAACTTCTCAGAGAAGGATCTGTATAAACCAAGGGCCTCACACACTTTCAGTAAACATTTGTGACCCAAATTAGGAATAATCAGAATACTAGGACTAAAATGGAATTTAGCTAGGATAGGAAAATTGTTCAACATCACATAGTCACTGAGAATGGAACCCTCAGAACTCTGATGTCTCAGCTCCAACACACCACACTTTCCTGTGTCCTACAATCTACTGGCGGGGGGGAGGATATCTGGGTGGCAGCCAGCACTTCAGGGCCTCATGTCACTAAGCAGGATGCTTTCTAGAGCCAAGAACTGCTGCAAGGTCTGCTCAACACAGGTGGGCTGGACTCAATTGTGTGGCTCTGAGGACACTGTGCTAATGGATTAAAACTGGATCTGATATTCACTCAACTGATAAAAGAACGGCAGAATCAGAGCTATCTGAAAATGGTTTGTCCTAGGAGGTGGTAGATTCCCCATCACTGGAGGAATTGAGCACTAGCTATCTAGCTATTTGGCAGGAATATCACAGAAATGAATTCTACACTGGATCAGGCAAGAACTTGTAGGTACATTCAGTGATCTCTGCCAAGAACATTCCAGCCCCTTCCCTTACCTGATGGAATGCAGTTCTTGAAGCTCCTTTTCAGAAGACAGTGTTCACAGCCTTATTTTCCCTAAGCTTCATGCCTGGTTATAATTATCTCTTCTTGTGTCTATGTTTAGTGAGCCATGCCCACAAAGAGATTTAAGTGATACCATCAGACCATTATTTTATTTCCCAAGCAGCCAGCACTGGATTACATTTGCACAGGGTGCTGGGCAAAGATTTTGTTCTGACCTTTACATCCTCATCAATTTCGCACACATTTTCATGTATTTATCTCCCCCTGGTTTTTTTTGTCCCATAGAATCAAATGGTTTTCACCTCTGTAGCAAAGAGTTTGAACACCACCATTCCCTAGGAGTGAGTGAGCCAGGGGACTTCACTGGAGGGATATTACTGCCTCAGTCATTTGTACATCACTAAGGTGGAAGATCTTGAGCCAGATGATATGTAAATATCTCATCTGTAGTAATGGCCTGGGAATGAGAAAGCCCGTGTGCTAGGCCATCTCAAAGGCAAATTGGTCACACACATAAGAGCCTCCCAAACTATTTCTCAGCAATAGTTAAATAGCTTATTTATAGCTCTTGTGTGGAGAACTAGAAACAAATAGGACAGGGAGTACTTGTGGTGTAGAACTGTACCAGTTTAAATACAACACAACTTGCCAATAACCCAAACAGACAGCAAATGTGAAGTTAAATCAGCTCTGCCTCTCTGGAGATTAAGCTTCCCTATCATCAAAGTCTTTGTGACAAAGGGATATACCCGAAAAGTTAAAGAGTGAGACCAATTCAACTCCTCTCAAGCAAAATTATTGGCCAGAAGATTTTAAGAGGAAACAATTCAATGTTGACGTTAATGCAGGTGCATGTTAAGAAGCAGCCCTGTGATGTAACTGTGCTGAGGAGAATAAAAAGACAGCGGTGCACACCTGTGATTCCAGCTATCTAGGAGGCCTCGTGAAGAAGGCCAGCCCGAGCAATGTAGCAAGACCTTGTCTAAAAATAAATAAAATACAAAGAGCTAGGGACATGCTCAGTGTCCCTTGGGTTGAATCCCCAGTAATGGAGCAAAAGAAAGTTTAATAAGACCGGACCCTTCAGAGAATGTAGAATGTTTTTAAAAATCCCAAGAGGTTGTTGCTGATGAGCTTGAGGAAAATCATGTGGAGCCCCAGATACAGCTATGCTGGAAAAAACCTGACCACGGTAACTTCGTGTCCTGCAGCTGTGACACACTGAACACCATGTCGTGAGCAGTGACGCCTAAGTAGCCCATTGCCTGTGTTTATAGCTGCCTTCCAGATGTGTGCTTTGCTCAGCATGACAGGCAAAACCCTGTTCTTCTGTCTGAATGGGTTTGTGTGTGTTTGTTTCTGTTCTTTAGTGACTTGCTCTGAGAGTTTAAACTCTTCTTTCTTTCTTGTTGGACAAGGTCAATTTCTCTTAAAGGCAGCAACACTCCCCCCACCGCACCCCCACCGCACCCCCACCTCCAGCACTGCATACCTAAGGCTTTAATCCAGCTCAGGGAGCAAGGTAGGGGGAGCTCAGGGAAGCAGCGCCTCCTACAGGCTTAGCGTTGCCCTGCAGCCTGCCCCACGTGCGCATGCGCATGCGCGCACAGCCGGGACCCCTCCCCCCCCATGCTTGTACTCACTGGCCAGCGTGGTCACCGAGCTGATGTTGTGATCGCCACCGATACTGTTTGTGGGACCCAAGAAAGAAAAGGAAGGTTAAGAATGTCAGCGACGGCGGCGGAGCACCTCAGTCATGATCAAGACAAATCTTTCTGCAGCAGCCTAGAGAGTGTGCCCTTTCCCCATCACCTCGGCGCAAAGCGCGTACGACGGCCCCGCTGCTCTCCACCTGCACGCTGGAAGCGCCTAACAAAACAGCGGGTCAAATGGTCATGGCGGCTTTCTTTCCATTTCAGTGTTTCCTTCCTTTAATCTGTGACACTGGGTGGGTGGGGGGTCTAGATCGCTTGCACTCCGCCTTCCAGAGTCACAGTGGCCCTTCGGGCAGCCCCGGCCCCGTTCACTCCTCCAGCTGTGCATTATCACTAGCAGTGAAAAAGTTTGCTGTTGTTTTTAATTTTTTTGGTCTGCTCTTTTTCTGTTTGGTTAGAAAAAGCGATTTTTAGAAAGGCGTCCTCTGGAAGTGAGCAGTTCCCCAACCCATGCTCAAGTTCCAGATAAATCAGAGATAGCTGGGTTTCTAGTGATGAAAATATTCAGCAGTCCAGAAGTGACTGGAGTCTGCTTTTCCACATCCCTTTGCTCTGTGCCAACCTGACCGGCAACACCTCAAACAGTGATGGCAAACCTTTCAGAGCTTTCCACGATAATAAAGCAGCTGACTGCGGCATGCGTGCCAGAGGTGTGCCACCACTGACCTAAAAGTTTCCCAAAGTGTTTGGGGTTTAACTCTGTGCAGTGCCATGCCAGAGATGCCAGGATTCTACTCTCACTCTGGCTAACGCTGTGTGAGGTGGACACGCCCCATACCAGGTCCAGGACACCAAAGGTGACCAAGTCAGCCTCTCAGCACACCGTGGATCCTGACCCCTGCGGCTTACAGCAGCGGCTGGATCATCAGTGGAGCAGGAATTGGCCCGCACACAGCAATACATGATCGGGCAGTGCCCTGGACTGGGGTCAGGAACTATCTGCTCTGCTTCTTGTCCCTTTAATATCGATTATGTGATCTTGAACAGATTATTTATCCTCTCCATCTTATTTCTTCCTCTGCAAAATGCCAGCTACCATTTAGATCTGCTTTGTGTCAGGCAGTCCCATCCCCATCAGTTCCCAGACAATATTATTTTCTTTGCATCCGAGATGAAGAGATAAGCTCAGAGAACTAATTAACTTGTCCAGTGTCACTCAGAGCTGGGCAGCTGGGGTTCAGATACAACTCTGGTTCCAAAGGCCAAGACATGTTCATCATTAGGCCACTGCCTCCTTTTGAGATTATATAACAGAGGAAGAAATGGAAAGGAGAGAATACTTCCAACCCAAACATTCCTGTAGTTTCTCCCTCACCCTCACCACCTCGAACTCCTCCTGTTTTGGAGAATGCAGTGGTTTGGGGAAGCTGATAAGCACCTTTTGCAAATTGAACCTGGAAGTTGATCATGGAAAAGAACTACTGGTCCACCCTCTCTTTGAGGTATTATTGTCTAGAAGGTTCCAGGGAAACTCACCTCCAGGACAGGCCTCGGTACTGAGTCATGACATCTATGATGTTCCAAGGACTGGACCCAGCGCCATTGGCTGCCTGAGAAGGAGCAACAGGAATGGTTTTCCCTGGTGTCCCCACAGCCCCATATTTGCCAGGAGACCCACGTCCATGTTCTGGCCAGGTGTTTTCAAAAGGACTTATTTCATGGTCCTGTGCTCCCCATTTTTAAAAGTTGTGACATATATTATAAAAGGAAACATCTCATTATTAAAAATAGGAATAACATGAAATTCTGTGCACTTAGTATCCAGTTGAAGTGAGCATAGGGTTTTTGTTTTGTTTTTGTAGCCCAGGCTAGGCTCAAACTTGACTGCTCTCCTGCCTCAGCCTCCTAAATGCTGGGATTTTAGGTTGAGTCACACTCTATAGTCTTACATCCTTCGCCTGAAGCTTGTTATTTCTATAAAGAGCTATTCTAAAGGACATGCTGATGACTGCTCCCCATCAGCCAGCTGTGACCCCCCCACTCTATAGTGCCCAATTCTTTTGCCACCTTCCAGGTACATCATGCTCAAAGCTGCTGCTCTCCCAGGAAGTCCTGAGCAGCTGTGTGGTTCTGGATGCTTCCTTATCCTGACAGCATGTTCTAGGAGGCCAGGGGATTAAGGGAACAGGAAGTGAGTAGGATGAGCCGCATGTGGCAGGGACCAGCCTGCCAGTCCTTCCTGGAAGATCTCA
The DNA here is from genome assembly GCA_004027455.1 of Hydrochoerus hydrochaeris. Lineage (NCBI taxonomy): Eukaryota > Metazoa > Chordata > Mammalia > Rodentia > Hydrochaeridae > Hydrochoerus > Hydrochoerus hydrochaeris. The sequence continues at coordinate 4,451 of PVLA01018245.1, read as the reverse complement.
AGAACTTGGACCTTTGGGGTGAGTGGCTGCTGAAGGCCATGGAGGAGGCCTCTGCAGTACAGGAATAGGACCCACCCTTAGGGTTAGGAACTCTGAGTTCTGCTGGCTTCAGCACTTCCAAGCTGGAGAGGGGAAAGCTTCCTTGTCGCAATGGAAGGAAAGTGAGACTCCACCAGTTTTTGTCATAAGGATACTGAGTGAGCAAATGTCACTTCAAATAGGCTGCAGACATGAAAACTGTCAGCCAGTCCTTGGGGAGGACCCAGCTGGAGACCTGTGTTCAGCTCACCCAGGGGCAGCAGCTTGGATGTATAATGAGTGACTACGGAATGGGAGGTTGTGTCTGGAAACCTCTGGGACAACCCTAGCCCCAACCCCGTGCAGGGTAAAGACCTCATTCTATCGTTGCTCTTTGTGAAGTCTGGGGTGTCAGCAATGGGACACCTGCAACGATGAGCTTGGTGACTTTAGGGGCCCCCACCTCTTCTGCTGGCTCCTTCTTCCTCACCACAGTGCACTCACTTCTGTCCCAGCATCTCTTCTTTCCCTCACTGGTACCTTCCCTTATCACCAGACACAGCACCAGGTCTTCAAAGACGTCCTATACTATGGCCGGCAGACCTGGTCAGCAAAGTCCCACCACTGATGGGCTGGATGATGCAGGGTGGGCCACTTCTGTCAATCATGCGATCTTGGGGGCCCCTCCAGATGGGGAACTGGGAGAGGAACAAGTTGGGTAGCATGGCAGAAAGGACTGCTGGGTGCTGAGGTGGCCGGGGGAAGGGGATGGGGACCTGGAGACCAAAGCTGATGTGGCAGCATTTCAGAGTGAGCAGGAAAGCCTCTCCCTTTTCCTTCCATGTTCTCATTTCATCAAAATCTCTCCTGCGTCTTCCTTCTGCAATCGGAGCAACTTACCGTGAGAGAGTCGCCCATGGCACCGATGACCTTGATGTCAGCTGGCTTTAGCCTGTGAACTGAGAAATGCAAGCTGGAGTGAATGGAAAATGGGGTTCCAGGAAAGCACTGGATCTAGCTCCCCCAGAACCAATGAGCATTGTCTAGGCAAATGGAGAGTCAGTTTCAGTAGCCGTACACCCTGGACAAAACACACAAAGGACCCATCCTGTCCTTACAACTCCATCGCAGCCGCCAGGGCGCTCACCTGCCAGTCTCATCACTTGTGGATGACGCTAGATGTCACAGGCAAGAGACAGGCCTTGGCAAGGCGACTGGCAAGGAAGGATGGAATTGTGCTGCAACCAACACTTAATCTATACTAGGATCTGGTGATGTTTGGGATAAAATATTGCATCATCTTGTAAAAGATCAGCTTGGTTTCACCAAAGTGAGAAGGGAAATACGTTTATAACCGATGAAATTTTTAACTAAGGTAAAAGTCTCGTAACACAAAATTAATAATTCAAGGTAAACAATTCAGCGGCATTTAGTGAAATCACAGTGTTGTACAACCATCAACACTGTCTGGTCCTAAACATTTTCATTGCCCCCAAAAGAGACCCTAAGCCCATTAAGCAATCATTTCACATCCCCTCTGCCCCGGATCCTAGCGACTAGTCATTACCTACTGTCTCTACAGGCTTACTCACAGTGTATGTTTTATATAAAGAGATCATACAATATGTGCCGTTTTCTGTCTGGCTTCTACTTTGTATAATACTTGTGAAGTTCAACCATACTAGGGCATATATCAATATTTTGTTCATTTAACTGAATAGTATAACACTGCATGAATGGATCTATGACATTTTTATCCATTTATCCATTGATGGGTGTTTGAGTAGTTTCCAACTTTTGGTGATTGTGAATACTGCTGCCATGAACATCTGTACACAACTGCTCATTTGAACCCCTTTTAGTTATTTGGGGTATGTACCTGAAAGTAGAACTGGCAAGTCATAGGATAATCCTATGTTTAACTTTTGAGGAATGACCAAATTGTTCCCCACATTCTGGCTCTAATTTTTGTTTAACCCCTTGAACTTAAACACATTCTGTGACATGATTAAATAACTATCCATGCTGCACACACACTGAAACCAGCAGTGGCCGGGTGCCTAAGAGACAGTGACCAGAAACGGATAGGCCTTTTGGACACTCATTGGCTGAGGAGAACACCTAAGGACAGGGATCTCTAGTTATAGTAATTCCTAGCCCGGTAAGTGCTGCTAGAGGCACAGAGTGATGGGCCACCTAGAGCTGGAAGGAGTTCCCCCTGGGCTGTGGCAGGGGCAGCGTCAGGACAGACCTCGGGGAGAAGATGGCATTTGAATTGGGTCCCAGGAAGTGGTGAGGCATGGCGGGAGAGCGAGGCCGGTGATGGACAGAGAGCAGCCCACGGTGTCTATAACACACAGCAAGTTGTACAGTCCGGCTTCAGGGGAGGACGCATGAAAAAGGCTAACAATGTCAGCAACAGCAAAAATCCCTGGAAAAGTAGGTTAGGCCACAGGCCTTTCCTACCTGGCTAAGAAGTTTGGGTATTAGCATGACAATTGCCATATATGTAATTACATACATATACTAGTCCTATCTCCCTCCTTTTTACCTTACACACATGACAGTATGAATCCAGACGCATTTTGAGCACTACATCTACAGAGTTTTTGCCATGTATAGTTCAGTCCCTCAAGCCAGTTTACCTCTCACCGCCCAGGCCACCCTGACTCTGCCATGGTTCCCACACGTGCCTCCCATTGTCCTTAGTGGTATAATGTTGAGCATCAGATTGTTAAAATAGCTTTCCTGCCTTGGAAGAAGCTTGGTGCAGAGTTTTGGCTTCAGGCAAACTTCTGGCCACCCAGGAGGAAGCAGCGCATCTTTACAGTGGGCCATTGTTTAAGATGGACAAAGGAAATCTGTCTTCAGCCTTAAGCTCACTTTGTAGCCCAGGCTGGTCTCGAACTCGCAACGACCCTCCTGCCTCAGCCTCCCAAGTGCTGGAATTACAGGCGTGAGCCACCACGCCCGGCTCTAGGAGGCCTCCTTGATGGCTTGCTTTGCCAAGATAACCTGTAACGCCTGCAGTGAATCATAGAATATACTTTCGGCACAGGTGGGCTTCAGATAACCCACAGCATTCAGCAATATGCAATCGCAGTTGATAAGCATTTGCACTTGCTTGGGAAGCCATACGACACTTGGTGCAAAGATGTTCAGAGGGATCTCTAGGTCTTCAGAGACCTCTTGCCCACCTGTTTCCATGATGCCTGCAGAGAGGGATCCGCCACCCCACTGGCCATTAGCTCCACTGAAAAAGTCCCTACCACTTCCTACAAAAGGATGTAAAATGACACATACTCAGTTATGAGTATATGTATGCAAGATATATAGATAGCAGTCCTCAAACTTGATCATGCATCTGGCTGCAGGAGAGCTTCTTAAAACACAGATGGCTGGCCCTATCCTCAGAGCTTCTGATTCAGTAGGTCTAAGGTGGGTCCAAGAATTTGCATGTCTAATAAATTTCTAGTTCCTGCTGATACTGCAGTCTGGGTACCACATTTTGAGAATAGAGACACCTTTTTATTCTAAAGCTGTGGCCGTGATTTATTTCTGCGCTTGTAGAAACCTAGAGCCACTTACCCTGTGTGTATGTACAGATTGTCTATGAGCTCTTACAAGTGGACCTACCACTGCAAGGTCTGATGATGGGTTTGTAGCTTTGCCTTTTTAGATTCTGAAGCCATGAGGTGTATGGGGTGTCTGTCCTACCAAAGGCATGCACGTGTGCATAGACACACACACACACACACAGACAGACACACACACACACAAGTGTAGCCTGCTTGGCCCTTCCAGCCTTCCACAGCTACACTACATAGTTAGAAGAACAATATCAAATCACAAAGCCAGCTGCACACATTAGCACACGTTTACAGGGCTAAGCATGAGGATGCTAAGATGACCCCTTCTGAAAGAAATCAGGCTATGGGTAAAAAAGGAAACAAAAGTGGAAAATGACACCCCCTCCCTTGCCTGCCAGAGGGGTTTATTTTAGCTCCCAGTGATGACAGTCAATCACTACATTCTTACTGCCATAATAGAGTAAATTCTCTGAACACTCGCTGTTGTGCAAAGGTTAGGGGAAATCTTTGGGGCTGGTAAAATGTGGAAGAGATGACAGATTTGCTTTAAAAGCTTATTACAGTTTCTAAAAAAGGTAGCTGAAACTAACCATTCTTGTCTCCTAAGTTTGTAGTGGAAAGAGCAGAAACACAAATGCACATGCACACACGCAAATCTAAGTCTATTTCTCTGTGTGTCCTTAGTCACTTCCCCATCCCTGGGGCACAGTACCCAGTACCCACAAATTAAAGGAGGAGAGGTTTATTTTGGTTCAAATTTTCAGCCCATGACTGGCTGGCTCCAAGGCAAACAGGATGTCAGGAGAGCATGGCAGAGGAAAAGGTGAAGAATTTTCGGAGGCC
>PVLA01018244.1:0-15043 GCA_004027455.1 Hydrochoerus hydrochaeris | reverse complement strand
GCAGGCCCAGCCCCCTTCCCTGTTGGCCATGTTTCCTCTGAAGCATGCTGGCGAGGGACCTCTGCCCTCTCCTGCCTGCTCTTGTCACTGAGGTGTATGCAGCAGCTGCGTATGCCTGTCCCTCCCCACTGGGCCAACCAAACTTCAGGGGTCTTCACCCAGTTAGTGCTTGCTAGTCGCAGGGAATTGATTTGGAATGGCTCATTGGGTCCCAGCCAGGGGTGTAGCCCATTCCAACCAAATCCCACGAATCTGCTCTGAGGAGGGAGGAACCAACTGAAGTCACTGTTGCTCCCAGTTCAGGCTCCTCTTGCCGGATTCCAACCTGTCACCCATTTGGTTACACCCTTCCCACGGAGCGGGGGGGTCTCATTCCCTGCACTGAGTGTGGATTAATGAAGGTCCCTTTGCCGGCTCCGCTCTCCATTGGACACACCAACCCCCGACTTCAGCACTGCTGTGGTTCCTGTGAGTGGTGTTGGGAATGAGTTTGAGCGGCTCTGCCAGCGGGCGCGGATTCAGGCCATTACAAACTTGGTGGGTCACCATGCATGAAAACGCTGTGTCCCGTAATTTTTAGCTGTTCAGTCAGTGGTAGTCCCGACGTATTTGGTGAGCTTTTTTACATTTTAATTTCTTCCTGTGTCAAGAGGATCCATCTCCCTCTGTCTGGGTCTCTCCAGTGTGCTTTATTCTGGAGTAGGAGTTGTTTCTCCCGGGAGGCTTTGTATTTTGTTGCTCACTGATTGGCCATCTTGACTTCTCCTTGGTTCCATTTTTAACATTTTATCTAAACACTTTTTGTCTGTTTCTCCAAGTAGACTTCAAGATCTTTGAAGTTTAATCCTATACACATTTCTGGGAATGTAGTACCCAGCCGTTGGAGACCACTACCCAGTGGCTCTGAGCAGGACTTAAAATTAACTAATTGGCTTTCTATGTTTATCTGTGAGTCTGTCCTAGGCCTTGGCCCACTGCCTGGCGATGGGAGCTGATTCATAATAAGTGAACTTCTGTGAATCACTGGTCCTGGCTGAGGCTTGTAGTGGCCCATGAGGCCAGGGATACCTCAGAGGGCACGATAAGGCCACAGCTATGGACCCTTGGCCCATACATTAATTAAGTAGATAGAGACTGCAGCTGTAGGAACTACTACTACAGTCTCACTTCTATCATGTCTTCATGATAAGACAGTTCCACTGAATTGACTTGATTCATTACTTGAAGACGTCCTTGAAGTTACTCCAAAGGTCCTGCTCGTTGCCTGAGCTTTCCTCAGTTTCCCCACCCTTTGCTTTTGGACCTAATAAAGAAGTCTTTGTCTTAGCCCTCAGAGTCTCAAACTCAGCAAAGGTTTTGACCCTCTTGGAGACCTAAAATCATAAAAATTGTCTCATTTTATTTAAACCTCCTCTGTACACTCGTTTTGGAAGATTGGGGATCTAGGTCAAGACCCAATACCCCGCATAGTTGCTACTTCATTCAATATCAACCTTAAGAAATGATGATTACGTTAAAAAAAGGCATTCAGTAGCTACTTAAGAAAATACTACATAGAGGAAGAGACATTATTCGGATATCTGTTGCTGGAATTATGCTGTCATACATAGAATGTCACAATTTACTCCCATCTTTGAAATGATGCAGCAGTAGCTCACACACAGCACATTCTAAACTCAAATGATTCCATTTTTTTTCTACTTGTGCACTAAGTTAAATGTCTTAACTTCTGAAGTTGCCCATTGTAGACAACTTGGCACTACTATTATGATGCCTTTGCTCAGATTATTTCCCTGATCTTCACTGCCTGACCACTTTTCTCACCCTTTGAATGCCTACTCATTCATTAGGTCCCAGCTGATATGTAACTCTTACCTAGAACTGCTTCCTTGGCACCAGCAAGGAGGGATCTAATCTCTTCCCCCTTTAATCATTTGAAAAATCTCACCTATACCATTTTATGTCATGCATTCTTTTGTCATCAATTGTATCTCTTAAAAGTTCAGAAACTTTTAAACACAGAACTTTTTCACTTGCAGGAGAGGAGGGTAAGTAAGTCTTTGTTAAGGGGCAGATAATAAAAGCTAAAGAAATAAATAAAAAGTAAACAAAAGGAAAGAGGAAAAGAAAGAAGGGAAGGATTATACATCTGTATGTATATTTTTATATTTATATTACATATATACTATATATATATGTGTAGTTAGTTCATCAAAAAGAATAGTTGTGCTTTCATTTGTCAATTGTTTGAACATTTTTTCCTGCCTATATCTTGTAATCTGAGAAACTACTTTGAAGATACCAATATGCAATGCATTAACCAGTGTTAATTTCCTATAATTTTGTTTTGAAATTCTGTATCAACATTTTTATTTTTTTGTTTCTAAAATAAAAAATGTAAAAAACCATTGAAAAGGCATCTTTTTAACAGCTACAGAAAAGTTAGAGTAAATATGATGCTATATATATAGAGGACATTTATGATGAAAATATCTTTCCTTGAAAATTCCTTAAGAGTCTGTTAAATATTCTAAGTATTTCCATTAAGCCATCACCGTGATCCCTGTATGCACATCTGTCTGGTCCATAAGAATTCATCAGCACCTTCCTTGGCCCTCTCCCACTGATTGCTGGTCAGCTGTTGCATACTCCCTGTCACCTTTTACCTTATCTGAATTCTGACACTTTGCTCCATCTTGGTTTCCAAGCACCTTGAGTTTGGGCTATTTATGCTGCTTTTTGTCCTGGTTCTCCAAATCTGTTTTATTGACTATTCTCCCAGATTCTCCTTGTGTCTGGTGAATAAGAACAAGACAAACATTCCCCACATTTATTCTTCAAGTTGGATCATACTTTCACACAGTGAAGGATACTTTGGAATTCTGAGATATTTCTCTGGTTCTTTCTTAAAATATTTTTTGGAGTAGTTTGTTGAGGTTTCAGTCCATGATCAGCTGGCTCCAAAGCAGGGCAGATGTTTTTTGTTCAATTTCACCATAGTAAGTTTTATGTGTTTTTTTTCTTATAAGTATTTCTTTCCTTGTATTTTATACCTAAATTTATGACTTTGGATGTTCTGCCATGAGTGGAACATTAGAGAGCTGATGACTTCAGTGTGCTTGTGTCTGCCTAAGAGTACCGGTCACTTTCAGTTCTTGGAGGTTTCAGTCCGTACTCAGTGGGCTCCAAGGCATTGTGGCATGGAGGGCTGCAGTTCATGGCAGCCACAAACTGTAGGCAGAAACATACTGGGTGGCCTGTGCTCCAGCCTTCCGACGGCTGTATGATCCTCAGCAGCCCTCTGTTACCGCTCACCAGGAGGACGGCAGACATCTTGCGGCCCTCCGCCACGTGGCTGTCGCGCCATCTTGCGATGGGTCTTGACAATGGTGTCTTGGTCTTGGTCTTGGTGTTGGCCAGGCTGCGCTGCCATCCAGAAGCTCTGGGATTAAATTGCCTTCTAAGCTCAGTAACACAGTTTTCTAAATCGAATTCTTTTGTATGTCTATGACTGAGGTACCTCTCTCCTTTCTTCAGTTGTAGGTCAGCTCCTAATGTCCGCCCACATTTCCTGGCAAGTGGCCTCTCCATTTTAAAAAGTCTAGCGAGGAAATATCAGATCTGCGTTCAATAGCCGACTTTTGCTGCTGGCTGCTGAAAAACTCTAATTTTAATGAATTCATGTAATTAGATCAAACCAACAAGATAATCTTCCTAAATACAGGACCCTTGCTCCATCTTACCTAATCAGGACAATAAAATCCATCACCTTCCCAGTCCTGCAGTTTATGCAAGACATATATACCATAGGTTGATGTCAGAAATAGGAAAGGAAATCTCACTTTCCATTTGCCTTCCCCTGTGGTTTTCATGCTTGGCATTGAGCATTTTGCACCTGTGAGTTTACTATTCTCATCATCAAATATGGGAGGATTTCAATGATTGTTTTTTCTAAACTTTTCTGTGCCATTCCATTTTCCAGAAATTCTAATCATATATATTTTAGGTCTGATGACATTGACACACAGCTCATAGATGTTATATTAAATTGTTTTTCATAATTTTCTTTCATCATGTTTCATTTTGGAGATTCCTGTTGACTTCCTTTGTATTTACTAATCTTTTTTTTTGTCCTGAAGTGTCTAAATGATTGCTGTTAATCCCATCTATTGTACTTTTCTTCCAGGCATTAGAATTTTGTCTCTGTAAGTTTGATTTGTGTCTTTGTAATATCTTACAGATCTCTACATACTGTTGCAATCATTTCAACAGCCCATGGGCATTTGTCCTGATTTTTAGCATGCTTGATAATTTTTGATTGAATGATAGATAAGGTTTTAACCTGTTGAATACTAGATTTTTAAAATGTCTTTAACGGTTGTTAAATTTTTTCTTGGAACAGTTTTCTTTGGATCGGTTTAATCGTTTTAGGTCTTGCTTTTTAAAATTTCATAGATGGATCAAATCTGCAGCATTTAGTCTAGATTTTCCCATTCCTTAGGGGTGAAGGAGGGGACAGAATTGACCTGTGGGAACCATTATTATAGGTAAACAATAGGAAAAGGATCATTTTATTTAAAATCTTAATGAGTACAGACATCTTGTTCCAGTAGTATATTGCTGTGAGAACAAGACTATCCTTTTTTGATAATAACTTGTCTAGGAATGCAGTTATCTTTTGGAGTCCATTAATTTGCTGGAGTTCCCCAATTTCTAGAGTTATGTGTTGCTTTTGGTTCAAAAAGAAAAATGAAATCAATAGATAAGTAATGAAAATTCATTTAAAATTTAGAGATTTGGGGGGTGGTTTAATGGAGTAATAATTCCCTGTTTCAGCAGGGCATTGTGCTACTTCATTCCTTTAGAGCTGAGTTTCCCAATACAGGGATATATTTTAATTGTAAAAACAATTTAGATATTTTAAATCCTCTGTGTTTTCTTTTTTGGCATAATTATTCCTGTCATCAGTACATTTCCCTCTCACATCTAGTTATGGGCTATACCTTATTAACAAATTGCTTTTCTTTCCCTGCAAATAACTGTTAAATCTAGCTTCTATTTAAATATCTATTTCCATTGTCCCACAGGTTTTTCATCCCCAGCACTGATTATTAATTATTCTTCTTTATATATTATTTTTGATAATACCAGCAGAGTCCCTGAATGATACTTTTTAAATAAACATTCTAGTACCTTTTGATAATGTACATTCTCACATTAATGAGTTTTTATGTAATAGTGTAATACAGTCCAATCAAGACAGATAAGGGATTTATGTTTAATGTCGTATGTTTAGGGAAATTCCTTTAAATCAGTTCCTGTAACTCTTGAGAATGTAACTTGTCTAAGAGGTTGTTTGGTCTGTGCAAAACCTTTATAAAAATTTTATGGTTGTTTTCAAGTTCTAATTTTTTTTCCTGGAAAAATAAATTTGATTCTGAATTCGGTGTCGGAATTTTGAAATGTTAGTCAAATGGTGGTGAACCTGTGACACTTATGCCACAGTGGGCTGCTTGTATCCTTGAAAGCTCTGAAAGTATCACATTACTTTGCTAGTGTGACATTGTTGACATTACATGTTACTCAAACTCTGTACTGTCCAATCTATTAGTGTGTATAAAATGCTTGACTCAAATTCAGTCTTCTTCAAGCATGAAACTACATGTATGATAAATTTGGAAATTTGTCAACAGTGTATTTATTCAATTAATACTAATAGCAAGTGAAATACCACCAGTTAATTCATAAAATTTTTGAGTAGGTAGGTGATAATAGTATACTATATTTCTTCAATGTTAGGACCTATGAATTGATTGATTAGGATCACAGTAAAATTTGTCCCCCTCTCCAGAAACTTGAATGTGTATTTCAGAAGAGGAAGCTAAATAGACTTTTGTTTCAAAAGCTGTGAAGATTAATAATTTGGAACTAAATGTTTTAAGTTAAGAGTTCTTTAGTGAGTCAGGGGATTAGAGTTGTAGGAGACATATTTTAAAAAAATAGGTTTGGACTTTTAGAAATTTAGAGAATAAATGAATATTTTTCTGTACATAGCTTCCATTTTTTCTTAAAATCTGTGGATTTTGCATTAATTAACACACTGTGCATCTAAAATAAGCTCTGTCCCACAGGTATAAGTCAATTGCACTGTTTTTGAATATCATATTTTTGATACAATATTTAAAACTTGTTTTTTTTCTCTTTGTGTGTTGAATAGACATAAAATATTACAAAGTAAGATTTTTCAGTCTTTTATACTTTTGTTATTTGCTTCATAACTTCTTTGATACTATGACATACATTCAAGATTTTTCTTAGTTTTATTTTTAAACTGGTTTTGTTATTATCTCACACTAAGCAATTATTTGAATTTACCTTTATATATTGCCAGTGATTTTAAAACTCCCCTCCCTCACTCCCTTCCTTCCCCTTCCCTCCCTTCCTAATCTGGATATTGGACACAGGGCCCTTGCACTGAGGTGCATTCCCAGTTCTGCTGCTTACCCCTTGAGGCAGGTCCCTGTGCATTGCTAAGTCGACTGGGCAGAGCTCAAACTTGCAGTTGCTGTATCTCAGCCTACCAGAGTTCTAATACCACAGGCATGGCCACTGTGCTCAGCTGTGTGTCACCTTTGTCTCCCACATTTTCTTTATGGGAATATGGTAGTTGCAAAAATTCTCTTAAGTTTTGTTGAATTAAATTGCCTTCATTTTACCATTATTTTTAAAAGCAGTCAATATAATTTTAGGTGGATAGTTATTTTCTCATCACTTTTAATATATTATCCTACCATTGTCTGCTTTTCATTTTTACTTTTGAGAAGTTCACAATTTAATTGTGATTCGTTTTAAAGTTACCTTTCTCTGTGGCTGTTCTTAAGATATTCTGTAGCCTGTGGAATTAAGTCTGTAGCTTTACCACAGATTTTTTTTTTGAGATAATGTTCTTTTAACTTCTTATTTTCTCATTCTATTGGAGTCCTAACATCAACAGGTAAAGGAAGTAAGGAAGAAACAGAAAGGAATTTTTTTGATGGACCTGTATTTTGGCATACAACATAAAAGAAAAAAAAAACATCAAAAAGAGATACAGTATTCTTCCATTGTCTTCTCTGAGCTTCTAGCCTTGTTAGGGACATAAGAGGACATCTGTGTTATTAACCAACAGTATACTATAGAATTCATTCAGTAAAAATCAGTAGTTCATATTCAGTGTACTGAAAAGCAATGAGATCATTGCAGGCTGTACCACTTAGTGAAGACTTTTTGGAGAGCATAAGACTTAAATTGTTTCTTATCTACTTTCTTTGGATTATAGAGCTTTATCTGGAGCATTGACAAATTTTTAGTAGTGCTTCTGTTGGGTATACAGAGAAAAAATTTTCTAATTTCATGTTGAAAATATTTTAGAAACCTGGCACAAAATATTAGACTTTCTCATGTGTCCCTTTTTATATAGAATCTTCAAAATTTTTTATCATGAAAATTTGGTCACTGTCAGGAAGGCCATTAGTTTATTAGAGTATTATTTAAAGGATTGTGATGAAAACTCCTGAGGAAAGACTTAAAATGCCCAGGTTACCATCAAAAGAATAATTGGGGACTTTATTACATTCTGTCTGTTACCTGTGTAGTGTAGCTTTTGATAATACAGTGGTACCTCAGTTCACGAACTTAATTCTTTCCCTTGGTCACAGAATGCATTGCATGATTGTGGTTGTGTGGAAAAAATTAAGTTCATGAACCAAGGTACTATTGTGTATTATCTTTTGTATTCCAGTTAGCTATGTCAAAATTTGATCCACTGGATTTACATCCTTATAAGGTTATAGGATCCATTTATTTTTACTTCCAGCAATTAAATTATATGTTTAGAAAATAGTGGTTACTTGTTACGAAAGTGTCCTATAGTTAAAAATATGAAATGTTTCATTCTTATTTGAGGAGAAATACTATTTCTGTTTTCTTTTCTTGATAAGAATTAATTTTGTCTCTATTCCTAAACCTTTAAAGGCTGTCAGTACTGAAAAGTCTACTAGGAGCACTTGCAAACAGCTAACTAGGAAAAGGGCACCAGCTGCTTTGAAAAACTGCTAACCTACCAAGCTGGTTATGTCTAACGTCTGCTTGTAGCTATGAGTAAAGTCATCAGAATAACTTTTTACAACCTATACTTTATTGATTTTGTGGCAGGAAATTAGAATGAAAAAGATTAAAAACTTGGAGACATGAGCTCTCCTAAGAATGTTAATTTTAGAATTTAAGTGAATTCAAAAGTGTGAAAATTAAATGAATTTAACTTGTGAGAATTTTAAATTGCTTTAGAAATGCATTTAGTGTGTATCTTCCAATATATCTGTGGTCTGTTACAATAAGCAGAAATGCTTGGTATGATTGTGTTGCTCTTTGTAGATTTCCTTCTCAGTAGTAGAGTCTAAATTACCAGTCATCAGTAGCCATTTCTGGAGCTCCTGATTGATGCCATGCATTTTCTGAGGAGGCATAGTTGTTATGACAAGGTTTAGACCTTAATCCTGCCTTTACAGAACTGGCTACTCAGTTAAGGATAGAGAACTGATATTGAATTCCCAGTTTCAACGTTTACACATTTTGTGATAATACAGATCAATTTACATAATGCCTATGCATTTCCTTTCCTCCCTGGAATTTGGTGTTTCATGAGTTAACAAATAGAAAATATATAGCATTCTCTGTAATATATTTTAGGTGATCCGTAAATTTTCAGCCTAAGAAATGCATGTATAAGCTGTTCTTTCAGTTATTTTCTTAGATTGACAGATAAGATTTGTAATTTAATCACACTTTGAATCGTTCTGTAAGTAATCATTCATAAGCAAGATTACTTTGGTATGGATAACTTAAATTCCTAAAAGGTGACTACTGAAGTTAGAAACAGCTTTAAATTAGTAAAACTAAGGAACTAATTTCTTTACATAGTACTTTTTCATTAAATTAGATTGTATCATTTAAGTTAATTCTTCATAAACTCTGAAAGCAAGTAGGTAAGGACAAGTTTAAATATGATCCAGTTGTACAGAAACATGGGTCACCTTGTTTTACATTCTCAACAAGCTCATATTTGTGATAAATTTCAGAGTTGTATGAAAATAGTAGTTTTCTAATTTTGAATAATTTGAAATATATGAGAATTAACATGTAAAGAAATCTCAGTGAATTTTCTCTCACTAGTACGTATGTGTAATACGTAGTGTTTACTTCCCTTGTAAGGAGTTGGTGCACAAATATTATGCATCTGTTTCTTTTTTCATCCCCTTTCCTTTTCTCCCTCTTGCTTTGCTCCTCTCTTGAATCCCTTTCTTTTCTTTGTATACGTGTAGTACATAATGTTTACATTCCTTGTGTGTAATGATACATGTACATGACAGATCTTAATTTCTTTTTTAATGCCTTTCTTCCTACCCCTCCCTACATAGCTTGGATGATTTCTTCCCTGAAACGTTTTGTGTCCCTCCCTCCCTCCTTCCCTCCTTCCCTCCCTTTCTCCCTCCCTCCCTGCCTCCCTCCCTCCTTCCCTCCCTCCCTCCCTCTCTCTCACTTTCTTTCCTTCTTTCTTGAGACAGGGTTTCACTCTGCAGTTTAGGCAGGCCTTCATAACTCACTGTGTATCCCAAGCAGCTTTGAGTGTTGGAATTACAGATGTGCACCACCATGCCTGGCTGGTTTTCCTTATCTTTTCATATCTTTTTACAATACCCAAGAAGTTCAGGCAAAATGTTTTTGCCTTACTAAAATTTTCCCATCTAATTTGAAACAGGTTTTTAAAAGCTTTTTAGAAGTTTTTTTTTGTTTTAACTTCAGTTTATTCTTTTTAGAGTAGATTCTGTTAAATTAGTGCAAAATTGACAAAAACCCAGTCATTGTATTAGGCTTGAGGTAAGGCAGGGAAAGTTAGGATCTCTCTTCTCAGGCTTGTTTGTTGTTGATGGTCACCTGGGGCTGTAAAATACACAGATTAATACTTCCTACCCCTTGGCAAATGAAGAAAATCTTAAGAGTTGAGTTCTGGAAATCTGTCATTTTAAAATGTACCCTCAGCTCTACCCTGAGTGTGACAAAGCTGTTCTCAAAAGTCCCAGCCTGCTTGATAAACATTCACAGCCAAACTACTCTCCAGCAGTCTGGGATTAAGTATTTCCTGTACTTTTGTGAGCTTTGTGTTCTGTGTATTTGGAACCTTCATTATGAGCTTGAAGTCTTTTATGGGGAAACAGTCAACCTTAAATTTAAAGGTAAGATGTTCACCCTGCTAATTGAGAGGCTGATGCATAGGGTTCTGTATTAATGTGTATTTTGTATTTTGATAATCATTATATTTTCCTATAAAAATGTATATTGATTTTGATATTTCCATCTCCTTTTTTGAAAAATGTTTTTAAATCTTGCTTTAAAGTTTATATTGTATTACTCTTCTTGTTTGTTTGTTTTTGCAAAATAGGGGATTCAACTCAGGGCTTTTGCATTGGGCTCAATTCTAGCATTTTTCTGATCTTATTTTTGTGACAGGATCTTGCTAAATTGTCCACGTGTACTTGAACTTGGGATTCACTTGCTTTCCCTTCCCATGCTGGTGTTACAGGCCTGCATCACCACCAAGTTTAGATTATCTTTAAAATTAGGAACTCTTAGATTTAAAGATAGTTACTATGTCTCCTTTGTAGAACTGAAAAAGCTACTTAGAATTGTCCTTCAATTCTAAGTTTAGGTAACACATTTACTGTTTAAAGGTTGAGTTTTTTTGAGAGAGAAGAAGAGTTGATGAAACTATTTGGCATTATACTCATAATATCGCACTGTCATATTTGAATAATGGCTTTAATTAATTTCCATAAATAGATATGAAAACTATTTTCTTAAATTTTATATTTAAAAGATTAGAAAATTTTAAAGGTACCAGTTTAAATAGGTATATTAAAATCTCTGTTCTCGAGAAAATCAATACCCAAGTATGTGTTAAACTTTGAAGTACACATGCACACATGTATTTGTATATTGAACTATCTATTCTAAATAAGTCCTTAATACTTTCCTTTTGTGTTGTGCTTTTTATTACTTATATTAAGTGAATTATTGACTGAAAGTCATAATTCTTTATGTATTGTGAGATTAAAATGCTAGTGGAAAATTGAGGATTTTCTCTTTTTTTGTTTCTCTTTTTCTGTTTCTGTTTCTTTTTTTTTTTTTTGTACCAGGAATTGAACTCCGGGCCTTGCACTTGCCAGGCAGATGCTGTGCTGTTGAGCTACATCCCTGACAAATTAAGATTCTTTGATAATGAAAATTTTCTTATTTAAAGAGATGTATATTGAAAGTGATATCCCAGCTTTAGTTAGATTTAGGAAGTTTAAAGTCCTGTGTACTATAAACTTTTGAATTAATAATCTAGCTGTACTTCAACATTTTGACCACATAAGTGCCAAAATACTTTGCCCTTTTCAAAGATTTCAAGCATGCTAGTTGAGCGAAGTAAAGGTTAAGATCAGGGTTGAAACCAATTATTACCACAAATATCAGCCAAGAAACTTAAAATGACATTTCTTTTGTGGGATTCAACATAATTTGACAGAGGCTTTTTTGCTTCCATTTTATCGCCATGATTAGAGTCACAGCTGTTTATCTGAAATCAAATACCACAATTTGGACCAGACTGTTTGTAATACCAAGCAAATAATTTTAAGTTACAACATTTAAATGACAAGCTGAAGAGACAGACATATGTAGAACCAGTATGAATTTATCTCTGTTATGAAAACAATGTATTCTTACAACACCAGACTCAGCCTAAGGATTATTTGTGTTTCTGGAGTTTGCAGACTTAATTATACAGTGGTACCTTGGTTCAGGAACTTAATTCTTTTTATGATTATATTCTCAGAATTTATTCCATCTGCTGGTTCTAAGCATACAGTGTGTACCCGCTTGTAATTTAGCTGCAGTCAGATAACGGAAGGAAAGAAGTTCATGAACTGAGATACCACTGTAATATTTACTTTGTGATATTAATCTTCACTTACTGGAGCGTTACTGCTTAAAGGCAAGCAATCCAAAAAGGCTTCAGGTTAAACCCATAGCTAGGCATAATTGATTTGTACTGCTGGCTGGTGCACTGTGAATGTTACTGTCGGCACAGCACTTTAGTGAAGGTGTTTCAGTGACGTCTGACAGTTTGCATTATTGTTAAGAGTGTGCTGTTAGTGCTTAACCAAATACAAATTATTCTCTGTTCTATCTCCAACTTTTTTTGAGGGAGTGGGTACTGGGGATTGACCTCAGGACCTTGTGCTTACCAGGCAAGCGCTTGAGCCACTAAGCTAAATCCCCAGCCCTCCAACTTTGGGCAATAAAATATCATCATAATGCTTTTCCTCGCCTCACTTTTTTTCCATAACTGAAAATAGAAAACTTTATTTTTTAATAGATGCATAGAATTCCATTGTGTTGATATGTCTTTATTTGTTCACGTGGTGCTCCAGTAATATTTGAATTATTTCTTAGTTTTTGAATTCACAAATATTTTTCTGATGAGTAACCTTACATATATATATATATATATATATATATATATATATATGCAATTGACAAAAATTAAGGTTAATTTTGGATAATTAAATTTCTAGACCAAAGGTATATGTATTTGTGAGAGAAATATTTTTGTGTCCCACAAATGAAATAGGTCCATATTTTCAAAGAACACATTTATTTTCATTGGAAAGTGTTTATTTGTAACATTAGGTTTCAAGCTTCTTTGATTAGAGCGCACATAAAAGTCACTTTTCATTGTAACCAGTATATTTAAACATTAAAATTTCCATGAAATTATACTTTTATCAAATGTACTAATGCATTCAATATTTTGTTTTCTTTTATATTTTTAAAAAGTTTTGTGGTCAAACTACTAAGATCATTTCATAGCTTCTTAGTAAGGGATTACCTCCTTTATGAAATATGTACATTGATCAAGAGTTTAATCGAATAATTCGGTTATGTCTGGAAGGAGGGCCAGTCCCTAATTGGATTACATGGTTTCCCTAGAATTTCTGGTACTTCTCCAGCACCTGAAACAAATATGCATATTTTTGTTAAGTTTTAGAAAGTCTCTCAGAAATAGTATATTACCTTTAGATGTGGAAGTTTATATATTTTAAAATAATACTACATCTTGATAAAATGTCCATATAGAGAGAGATTTAAAATATATATAAACTTAGACTCAAATTAGGTAAAACCAATTGAATAGTCTAGGATAAACAGAAAAGGAGGAATACAAGTATTTCTTTCTACAGTTTTTATATATTCTTAGTAAAGTTGAAAATTCTATGATGTGTTTGATTATAGGTTTTTAATGTTACCTTAGTATCAAGAGATTTTGTTTCTGTTTTTTCTTTGTTATTATTTTAGTTAATTACGTCCATGTGTATAGTATGGAACGTGGACATTCCTTGTGGAAGCTGGAGCGTCATAATTCCTTCTTCATCCCTCCCCCCTCCATCCCCCATACCCATTCATTCGTTTCCTCCCCTTTCTTCTTTCTTTTGCTGTGATGTTTACCTTGTCTGTGGAGTTGGTATGTGTCCATAACACATCCCCATTGTTTTTTTTTTATCCGTAGGTTCCCTTCCTGTTGTCTGCTACCATGTCTTGATCCTTTTCCCTTCTGAGGAGGTTCCGTCTCCCTACTTCCTATTTAACATCTGTTTTGTACTTTATTTTTACCCTGGCTCTTCATATATTAGAGAGTGTAATGTTTCAGCTAGTGTGTCTAATTTATTTCATTTCATGTGTGGTTTCAAGTACATCCATTTTCCTACAAAGTGTAAAAAGTGTGTTCAGAAGCACTATCTGTTCGGTTGGTTGATGCCCAGAACAAATGTAGCAGAAGCCAGTACAAGATAAGTTTGCATTTCACTGAAAAACCACAGTGAGTGACCATATAAAAAGATAGTTTGAATAACATTTATGACATCTCTCTGAATAGTTACGAGACTTCATACATAATACGAACAGAAAAATTTATTTCAAGCTCCACCTCTAGATAATCATTATGCTTAACATGGATTCTCTTAAATATTGGTTATAAAAATTCATCAACAGTGAAACTCACATGATGGTTACAATTTAATAAACATGACTTAAACCAAAGCAAGCATTAAAATTATTGAATATTGCCTTTTACATTGTGCTATGCTATGAATTAGGGAAACAAAGATACAAACCTCATAGTTGTTTCATATTCTAGAGGAAAATAAATCCTTGTAGTTACTATTTAGCACTATAAAGATACAAGAAATTGCATTTAATTAGATGAAGTATTTGTCAGTCTTTAATACAGGTGAATAATGATGCTTATCTTGAGACTAATATAATAAATAGTAGATATTGTGACCTCTTATATATTGGTTAGAATATAGAAATAAGGATGAGTCATTGGTCAGGTTTGAAAAAGAAAAATATTAATTTCACTATGAATTAGATAAATGATTACTTAGTTATTTTGGGCAGAGGTTGTTTCTATACTTTTTAAGGATACCTACAGAAAATAAGAAGCTATGAAACAAAAATATTGTTTCTCTTCCTCAAAGTATTATAAGATTCAAAAAATTTAATCTGAATTTTGTGACTTCCATGTTATGGTAGGATCTTTCACACCCTGCAGGATGGCCTGTGCCACATGTATAAAAATATTTTATTAAGACCAGAGTAAAAAAAGAAAAGTTTATTCACATCAGAATATACCATCAAGAGATTGAGGAGGTGAGTTCCTAGGAAAGGAGTTAAAAGAGACAGGTGAGAGATTGGGGCTTGTATAAAGGCTTGAGGACTTCAGGAAAGGGTCTAGGCAGCAGAGGTACTGGTGTGATGGGAGGGTCGAGGCAGCAGATGTACTGGTGTGATGGGGAGGGTCTAGGCAGTAGACGTACTGGTGTGATGAGAGGGTCCAGGCGGCAGAGGTACTGGTGTGATGGGAGGGTCTAGGCGGCAGAGGTACTGGTGTGATGGGAGGGTC